>CAUYSK010103930.1:0-55655 GCA_963575035.1 Avahi laniger | reverse complement strand
GTCTTGCTATTGCCCAGGCTGGTCTCAAACTCCTGGCCTCAAGGTATCCTCCCACCTTGGCCTCCCAGTGTGTTAGGATTACAGGTGTGAGCCACCATGCCTGTCTCATTTGTTTTTTAGAAGGTTTGTACAGCTGGGTTTGTCTGATTTGTTTGCATAGATTCGGGTTATTCATTTTTGTCAGAAACACTGCATGACGATGTGTTCTCCTCAGTGTATCCCATCAGGAGGGCAAGTGCTGCCGGTTTTCCCCATTCTGATGGCGTTAATTTCAATTACTGGCTCAAGGCCGTACCTGTGCAGTTTGCCTATTACGAGGCTGCCAATTTCTTCTTCGTAGTTAATAAGTAATCTGTGCAGGGGACTTCGAGGCTGTGCACAGCCTAGTACCCATCAAACTTTCAAGTGGTTTTTTCCTCAACCCCCCTGGTCTGGATTCTGCCTGTCAGCATCACAGTCACGTCGTGGTAGAGTCAATGTGCAGTGTTTTCATTCTTTGCCTCAGCAATGCTCTTAGTTATGCTCTTGAAACTCTTGTTTTATTCGATGTCAGGCACCCTTGGTGTCCTGCGTAAGTCACCGCTACTGTGTCTATTCCTCCTACTACCCCTTTGCCCCTTGCTGTCCTTTATTTATTTATTTTTTCTTGTTTACTCACATCCTGCACTCCTTTTTGACTTCCTATCCTTTAAATGCAGAGTTGCACAGAGTATGGTCCTGGCCTTCTACCTGTATTCTTTACCTCGGTGGTATCTATTTTCGGAGCTCGAAATATTATCAAGAGCCTGACATGTTTCTGTTCCTGAATCTTTCCTTTTCAAGTCCAAATATACATCCAGCTGATTATTTGATGTCTCTCCGACTTATTCCTTCTCAGGCTTTTTCATCTAAGTAAGTAAAGAAAACCAGGACCTCAGTGTTTCCTGTTCCTACCTGCTCATCTTAATTTCTAATCCTTTCTCATCAGCGCGTTTTCCTCCCATCCCTAAATTAAACCACTGCGGCAACCTCCTAATCGGTCTCCCTGCTTCAGGTGTTGACCTTCGGTCCGTTGCCCACACCGCATCCACACAGTGTCAGTCACAATGTGTCACTGCGTGTTTCTAACCCAGCCTTGGCTTTATATTTTATTTAGGATAAAGTTTAAACTTTTATAAAATTTTAGATAATCTGACCTTCACTGTTCTCTCCAATCTTATTTAATTCTCCCTCTTACTCTAAGAGTTCTTTTATTTCCTCAAAAGAGCTAAACCTTTTCCTGCCTTGGAGTCTTCATATATGTTGGTTATTCTTGGTATACTCTTTTCCTTGATTATCACATGGCTGTTTGTTGCTCAATAAAGTCTCAGCTTAAGTATTATCTCCTTAGTTATTAATATATTTGTTTCACCTTCTGTGACCACATTGAATGGGATTCTCTTTTATTCGCTGTCGCAACACCCTGTTTTCATCAGTATGTTTACTGCTGTTTATAATGGCCTATTTCTTATTTCATAGCTCCACATTGAGACTCTTAAGTTTCCTGAAGGCAGGAACAATGTCTAGCTTGTTTATATTGTACCTCTAAGCACTTTGAGATACTAGATAGCTCTAATACAGGACCTGGCACATGGTAGGTAGGTACTTAAATATTGAATTGGAGGGATGGGTAAATTACAGTTAATTGGTTGTTTTAGTATCAGGTTCTATCTTTTAGAAAAGATGAAAACAATAGGACTGCTTGAAACTTATTGTTGAAATGGAAAAGATCTTTACTTAGGATGCCTTAGCTATAATTATCTGACAACCTCAAAAATCAAACATGTCACCACTAGGCAGTGGAGAAAGCTGTGGACCAAAATCTGTACAGAAAGTAATGTAAGCCGAAAGATGTGGAAAAAATGGCTCCTTTTTAGTATGATATTCCTTTTGTTACCTTACCTCTCTTGTTTCTTTGACCTCGAAATTGAGACGGTTGTCCACACTTTGATTTACATTGGTCTGGTAATAAAATCAAGTCAGAGGCTCTTGAAATATATGACCCAGATTGGATCGTCATTTTGATTGTAAACCATTCCTTCATGAAAGAAAAGAAGAATACCAGTACTTTATTTAGGAAATATATAAGAATTTACCAGTTACATCAACCAAAGAAAAGTTAGGAGTCCTATATACCAATTACTCTTGACCTAAACCATTACGGTCTAATCTGTGATCCATTAATTGCAGAAATGTTTTGTTCTCCACAGCTGAAATATTTAATGAGAACTTTGGGCCAGATTTTCGAGAGGAGGAGACTTTCTTTTCTGTATTTGCCATCTTTTTTCCTGCTGCAACTGGTATTCTTGCTGGAGCAAATATCTCAGGTGATCTTGCAGTAAGTATTATATTGTATCAATTATGTGTAAAGTGGTATATGTATATTTATTTTTAAAGATAGACTTAAAAAAATCTTCTTGTCTTCTAGGATCCTCAGTCAGCCATACCCAAAGGAACACTCTTAGCCATTTTAATTACTACGTTGGTTTACGTAGGAATTGCAGTATCTGTAGGTAAATAGCCTTACATTTCTTTGTGTGTTTCAGAAATTTCATGATGTACATACTATAAATATTTCATGACACTTTCTAACTTTTAAATTCGGAAATATTCCAATAAAAAGGCATGAAGTTTTTTATGTGAATTCAAAAACAGTTTGAAGAAAACTAGTAGTGACTTTTATAGACATTATCTGAACCACCAAACGCTTTATTATATCTCCTCCAGGATTTCTGTTAATTATAGTAAATTAGAAAATTATATAAAATCCTATCTGTAAACTCTTAAATTTCACTGAGATATGTTTATAGAAAACATAGTTCATATGTGGAAGCAAATGAATTTTACTCTCTGATCTACAAATTTCTGAGGATATTTGTTTATGGTGATTATTTATATTTTTATATAATTTTATTATATGAAGATTGTTTCAAGGTCATCAAGCATTGCCTGCCTTTTTTACTACAAAAAGACTGATTTTGAGGAACAGGACATACTAAGTTGAATGAAAAGTTTTACTAAAGTCCTAAATTGAATGAAAATGGCTTTAAAACTATTTTATTGCATTCATGGTCTCATAGCATTTTAGAACTTGGAAAGACTTAAGTGATCAACCAGTCTCTCGATCCCTATTTTATAGATGAAGGAATCGAAGCTCAAGGGATTTTACTACCAAAGAAAATGATACTAGCTTTAAAGAATTGTTTTCATGGCAAAGAGTTTTTTGGTTTTTTAAAATCAAGTCTTTAAAGGCTATTTACAACGTAGGCTCTTAAAATTTACTGGAACATTCTAGTTCAAAAAACTCTATTTAAAAATTTATTATGATTACTATTAATTTACATGCAATTTGCATACAGTGACTGTGCATAAATTGTCTCGAGTTTATTACACTTTCATGAAACTGTATACTTTCAAGAAAATACTTTCTTAAAAAGTAAGCATTTTTTTTAAATATCTAAACTCTAAAAGCCAATTTTTATGGTTACATTTCTTAAACATAATACAGAAGTAAATATTAGTCTAATCCTAAAGAATCATGAACTCCAGGCTCATAGACTCCAAAATGAAATGTCCATTGTATTTCAGTAAGAAAATTTCATTTTTGCCATATATGCACTGATTTGTTAGGCAGTAATCACAGAACTATATTTACAAACTCTGCTGTTATTTGCTTAAATGTAATTTTGAACTTTCACTACATGATAGTTAGAAATACTAATAATATCATCATGGTGGGCTAAATTGACATTTAAAGAGGAATTTGGTTTTTATATGTCCTGACAATCCATATACACACACATGTATCCTTAGCAAGATAGATGTGTTCCCCTAAAAATTCCCAGCATGCTTGTATACGTTATATATAAATTAGCTAAAGAAAATTTAGTCTTAATTTAAAGAATGATAAAACTGATTATGTTTTAACTTGTAAAATAATTTGTTACGGCAGATAAACATTTTCTATTTTTACTTAACCCTCTAAAATTCCTAGCCCTCATACTCATTTTATTCTGTCTACACTGGCCCTTGGAGCAATAGAAGTAGCCCCTTCTCCCCGAAGTTCAATAGGTAGGCCAGGAAAGATAGCTTGTATACCAGTGGTTGTTTAACTAGTTCAGAGCAATGGAACCCTTTCCCCTCCCAAAACTGCAGGTATAGAACATCAGAAAATGAAGTACATGAAAGCATAGCTGCTTTGGGACTAGTGGGAGCCACAGGGCTCTGCTCTCCCCCGACCCTTCAGTGATTCAGAGGTGCTTTTAGGTTTTGCAGACATTGCTCTGAAAGGTAGATGAAGAAATTGAAAAATGAAGAACCGTATGTAGTCTGTGTAGTCATTAAAATATTCTCCCTTTCAAACTTAGTTTTTCACTTATTGTTCAGTTTTTTCTGTAATGCCTAAAATGTTCACCTGATACATGATGAAATAAAATGATTAAAGTGCTTCAGAAACTAAAAATATGTAAAATGTAAGGAATGGTAATTACTATTAGTTGTATGTTATAATGAATGATGAAGTGCTTATTTAAGATAATTTTTGAAATATTTCATCACAGAAGTTTTTGGGTTACAGAAAAGTAGAACATTTTCTATAATAATTAGCCCAATGTCACCCAACTTCAAAAAGTTAGAAAAAATATTAGTACATGGTTAATCTTGTTTCATCTATACCCAGTCAGTGCCCCATGGATTATTTTTAAGCAAATCTCAGATACCGTATATTTTCTTATTGTCAGGGTAATTGTATTTGAGACAAAAGTTTAAATAGAATTATAATTCATTAATATTCAACTTGTTTTCCCTCAGAGAAGATTGATATTACCTGAAGTCTGATTTTTGGCTATATTTCACCTGTAAAATATTTAGAGTATAGGAAAACATTATTGCCATTTTTTAATACAATGTTTTTATATTTACTTAAGGTCATCTTAACCAAATAGACCGGGAGATAGTTTTGCTAATATACCATTTTCCACAACTATATTTATAAGGTTTTTAAGTGTATATGTATAAATATTATTCTTTATAAAAGGTTCAGTTTCACTCCTTAAATATTGGGAAACACAATGCTTTCCAAATTCTGTTCAAGGTAAAGCTATCTTAACTAAAAATGCTGTGTATGCTATTGTAAGTGAGTATATATATGCAGTCAGTGCTTTGATTTCTTTATGAATATATGTGGTTCTGAAATGAATGTGGATGTTAGCTATATTATTCTCATTGTCATTTGTGTTTCAGGTTCTTGTGTTGTTCGGGATGCCACTGGGAACGTTAATGACACTATTGTAACAGAGCTAACAAACTGTACTTCTGCAGCCTGCAAATTAAACTTTGACTTTTCATTTTGTGAAAGCAATCCTTGTTCCTATGGCCTAATGAACAACTTCCAGGTGAGCATCGAATTTATATGATACAGACATTCGATATTTATGTAGGGGTCAGATAGCTATCAGATCTGACCATTTAGAATACAGCCATAACTTAGAAGGGAGGACTGTTGTTACTTTATATTCCCCAAAAATGTAGATCACTAATTGGACAAAGAGAAAACTACAAAAGGATTAAATCTGAGGCTGTTCAAGAATAAAGGGCCCCTAAGGATATACTTTTATAACAGAGTATAAGATACAGTGTGTGTGTGTGTGTGTGTGTGTGTGTGTGTATGTGTGTATGGTATGTAAATATATGGCCTCAGAAAGCAAGGAAGCATTGGAAGCATCCCACACATGATCATATTTGTGTGGATCTGTTTCTGGACTCTATGCTGTTCCAGTGATCTTTGTGTCTGTCCCTCCACCAATACCACAATTCTTGTTTCTTGTTTTATAGCAAGTCTTGAGGTCAGGTATGAAATTTTAAAATATTTTTATCTTTAAAAAGTCTTGGGATTTTGATAGAAATTGTATTAAACTTGTGTATCAATTTGGAGAGAATTGACATATTTACTATGTTTAAAGTTCCAATCCATGAACATGGTATGTCTCTCCATTTATTTATATCTTCTTTGATTTTTCTTCATTAGTATTATGTAGTTCAGCATATGAGTCTTGTATGTATTTTGTTAGATTACACATAAGTATTTCATATTTATTTTGAACAATTTAAATCTATACTAATTGAAATTAGTTTAGTTTTCTAATTCGTGTTGTCTTTGTAATTGCTTTATACATAAATGACCTTTTAAAAAAATACTGATAGTAGTGTTAATTAGTTAATTGGTTAATTAACCAATAGTAGTGTTAATTAGTGTTAATTTTAGTGTCCATAAAAAGTCATACAGTACAAAACCACCACTTACTAGCAGAATTTAATCCTGAATGGATACTTGAAAGTTACTGAACTTTTAAAACATGGACTATGTAAAGTTTAGCATTGATTCTCAAGTGCTTGGAGACTATCAGTTCATCTGCTATTTATTGTTACCTCTATCAAGATAATGAAAATGAAATCAAATTTTAGTTTGTAGAGTTTGTGGCTTTTTAGAAACTGAGAAAAGATTATATAAGAGGAAAAGAATTTACAAAAAGTAATTTGGATGGTAATTCTGAGAGCTGTTTAAGTTCCTAGGACAGGAGAAAGAACACAAAGGTGTAGATCCAGATTCAAACAAAATATTCTGGTAAATTTATAGAATACATGGTTCTGCCGATTCCAAATAAAAAATAAAAATTTACTTGCCAGTATTTTTTCAGTATTATGTAAACATAGTAAACAGAATAATTGAGAATTTATTTAGAACTCAGTATGTATTTTACATAGAATATGCAAGTTTTACAATAAAATCTTTAAAATTTTTAATGAAATTATTATTTTTATTTTCTATTGTATAGTTTCAAGCAATTGACTACACTTTCAGTGGTAACAAATATTGAACCCAATTATGTAATAGAAGTTTGTTTTCTAGTCACAAGACTAGGCAAAATTATAGGAATGAAAGAAAGTATTCATGTCTAGCTAATGATTCAGGCCAGTTGTGACATTGATATTGTGTATGAAAGGCACAAACATTGGTCTCTGCCCAGTGTCTGAAGATGCCAGTCAGTTTTCTGTGTTGCCTGAAAACCCAAAAGTGTTGTCTTTTTATCAAGTCCAGTTACAGACTCATTCAAACACAGCGGAATTTGGTATAAATAAAGCTGCTTTTCTAATCTAAGGAAATGTTTTAACAAATACTTGTAAAACAATACAAAATGGGAAAAAATTCTGTAAAAAATATAAATACCTAGTCATTTTGAAAATGAAGAATGTTGACTAGAATATAACTAAGGAGTAAGTTGGAGTCCTTATCATAACATCTCTACAAGCCACACTTTATAATGGTGTTTTACATATAATTGACTTTTCATGCTTCAGTGATTAAAGCCATTTGGGCTATCTTATTGGTCTTAAATTTTTAATTTTATGCGTAGTCTTATGTTTCTTACTGCATTTCTGCATTTTAATGTCTTCTGAAAGCTTTGACTCACCATTGCCTAATAAACAAAATGTGAGCACTCTTCTCTCAGTCAAAGCCCTTCATTCCTTAAGTCCCACTGCTTTCTGTTTAGACTGGACTCCAGTCGTTGTATGTGTTTGTACATGCACACATGCTCAGCCTACTCTCTTCCTTTATCAGTGCTTCACTCAGATTGGGGTGAACCTACTTTTTATTTTTACAGCCAATTCTGCCTGCCTTCAAGTAGACCTGTTCCATGGAAATTTCCTTGAACCCGGAATTATTTTCAACACTCACACCCACACACACAAAATTTCATCAGTCACTTTTGTTTACTTGCTATCATTTACCTTGTTTTTATTGTCTTTTTTTCTCACATTACCAACATTGCCATGTTTTTTTTTTAAATCTTTATTTCCCCTGTATATTGTGGACAACACTAATATTATTGTTATTTACATTCAATATCATTATCCTTGCTGCTCATCTTTTACCATTAAATGTTGGGAAATGCAGAGATTATTGAGTAAATATTTAACTAGAAAATGAGACACCTGATCAACCCTAAAGTATAATATTTCCAGATGCTAAGCATGAACATTATTTACTTCCATTCAGAACTGATGGAAGAAGGAAAAATGTAATTATTTGTCCAACATGAACATTAAGAGGTTATGTTAATAGTTATATCCAATGCTGATGGTGTCAGTTTTGCCTTAATCCAGCAAGGTAGTGTGTATCACATTCTCTGTTCTCCACTTTTTATCTCCATTTGTCTCCTTCTGTCTTTGCACTTAATTTGACTTTGAAATCATTACAGACAGCTGTGGATTTTTGTGTGATCTGATAAGTGTATATAGCAAAAATTGGGTATATTCATTTTTATCTTGGCTTTCTTTACCTGTCATTTGCCATCTCTATCTTTAGAGAAATGGTTGCCAATGCTAAATAATCTAGCATTAATTACTGTGAAAAAATAGTGATTATGAAACATGTATAGCATGTATGTAACTACTGAAGTAAAGGACTGAATAGAAAATCATCATTTCAGGCCCCCCCCTTCCTGATCTTCTCGGGGAAGGTATGCGAATGTTTCTTAAAACAGTTAAGGAATGTATTCTTCATATTTAACCCTAAGTCTACTGGAAGATACGGGGAAAAGCATTTCAGTCGACAATGTAGTTTATGTACACACGAAATCAGGCGTATGCAGGGATTGTATCCGTTGCTAGCTTTACATCCAGTTTAAACCATAAAATTACAGTCAAATTTGTGATAGCCAGAAATAGCTTAAAACCTGATTTCTTTATCTCTTTGGTCTCAGATGACATATGTTCTTAGTCAATGGAAATGAAAGGTAAATCTCCACTAATAAAGTAGTGAATCTAGATGATGATCACCATTCACTGCTGGGATTTTTATAGGACCACTTACTCTCATTCAATCTGACAGTAACCCGAATCCACCAAACAACTCTTTCACCTTAATTTTGTATTTTGACAAATTTCAAAGATACAGAATGAACTGCATAATGAAAATGTGTGTATCCATCCTTCAGTTGTATTTATTAGTTGTTTATATTTTGCCCCATTTGCTCTCTGTATGTGTATTTTCCTCAATTCTATGAGAATAAGTTATAGACATTATTACGTGACAATCAGTATGAAGTATTTAAGATATTTTATGTAAGCATAGTACAGTTATTCCACTTTAGAAATTTAACATTGGTGAAATGCTATTATCTAAATAGATAGTCTATTTATGTATTTTCTCACTTGTCTTAGTAATGTCCCTTATAGGTATTTTTGCTGGGTCCAGGATTTAATCTAGGATCGCATATGGCATTTAGCTATCATGTCATTTTAAAAGCCTTTAATCTAGGGGAGTTCCCAGCCCATCTTAATCTTTATGTCTCTGACATTTTGAACAGTCCAGCCAAATTATTTTGCATTGTGCCCCTCAGTTTGGATTTATCAGATTGTCTTCTCATGATCCTAGTGGTCAATCCTTTTTTATTACTAAAAAAAAGTCTTCCTAGGAAAATATTTGAACATGTAGACAGAGAAAGCAACATAATGTACATATTACTCAACTTCATTAGTTACCAATGCATGGCTAATTTTGTTTCATTTATGGCTTCCCCTATGCCAGATTATTTAGAGGCAAATCCTATACCTTCTATCCTTTCAGCAGGAAATATTTCCACAGTTAACTCTAAAATATAAGAACTTTTAAAAAAAACCCAAAAACTTAAAACTACATCATGAAAAGAAACAGCCTTCCCGGTGGAAATGCACATCATGCCACCTATGAAATATTCTTACCCAAAACCTGTTACCTCAGTATGATTAACCATCTAGATCTAACTACCAGTTTACTAGAAGTTTTGAGATGACAGGAAACAGATAAAACAATACAGTGGGGATGTAGTCAGCAAATTCTAGGGCGTGTGATCTCTATAGGAGAAATGACATAAAAATGATAGGTATGAACCTGTGGATTGAAAATGACCTAAGAGGCACAACAACCAAATACAATGTATAGTCTTTTTTTGGATCCTGATTTGAACAAACCATTTTAAAAAGATTAAGAAAAGAGAGACAATTTGGGAATTTGAATAGTAGTGGCTTTGTGGTACTGTTAAGCAAATATGTTAATTTTCAAAAGTCCTTGCCTGTTAAAGATACATACTGAAATGCTTGTGCATTGAATGACATTTGGGACTTGTTGCAAAATAGTGCAGGGATTGGCCCCAAGTTGATGGTTGTTGAAACTAGGTAATGAATGCTTAGCAGTCCATTATACTCGTCTTTCTGCCCATGCATGTGTTTCAAATTTTACAAAATGAAAAGTTTTTTTTTTTTTTAAGGTAAGGGCTAGTGGTAAATCTGTTTGAAAAATTTGGAATGTGTACCATTATTATTTTTTATCAAATATTCCCAGTGTTAGTCTCTTTCATTAACATAGTCAAGATTTAGCTACATAATAGTGTGTCCTTTTTTGAATTGTTTGTAAGACTTATTTTTCAATTTTTGTCCCTTTCATTTAAGGTAATGAGCATGGTGTCAGGATTTGCGCCATTAATTTCTGCAGGTATCTTTTCAGCTACTCTTTCTTCAGCATTGGCATCCCTTGTCAGTGCTCCCAAAATATTTCAGGTAAGTGTTTTCATATTAATAAACTTTATTAAAGGGGGAATTAAGATAATATTTTCCAATTTGTGATTGTTGCTATTTTTAAATTATTTGCTTCTGTCTACCCCCTGTATATACATAATAAATACATATGCATGTATATCAAGACAGGTATATTTAATTTTATGTGTATGAATGAATTATGTAGATTTATATAAACATGTGCATTTTCCTACTGTCAAGGTGTAGTCTACGAGTTGTCTTTTTAGAAGTGATGATGGATTTTTGCTTTTTTTTTTGACATATGTAGTATAAATTTTCAAGATGTTTTACAAAAGACTAGGAGTGCAGCGTAAGACCATAAATCAGAAGTAATAAACTGTCTTTGTCCCAATAAGCACAACGTCAGCCTAAATATTTTACAAATGTTTGAATGCCTAATTTGTGCCACACATTGACTAGAATAGACATTATCTCCCTTTAATGATCATTAAACAAACAGCTGATACTGATAGGAAATACTTTTTATTACTAAATCAAAGAAATGGAATGTTGATTCTACTCCCTTGTTCTTAATGTTATATTTATAACCAGTGAGTACAGTAAAGACGTAGAACATACTTCTTGAAACAGTAGTGTTAAATAATGTTTTAAGAAAAGTGGTTAAATTTTATAATTAGGACTTTTATCTGCTTTAAGATCTGGACTTGGTTTTCTTAAAATAGGTCATACCTATGTCATATTTACCAAACTTCCAACATTCTTTTATTTGTGTGTCTGCTTCTCTGATTTCTTCTTCATAGATAAAAGAATTTCACTGTGGGAGCTGGGTAAGGCAGATAGTTCAGTAGTGTGCTAAGCTAGTTACCCTTCCAGTGTTTGAAACGTTTCAGTCTCCTTTCCAGTGTGTAGGTGAAGCAGTATGAGACAGGAAAGAAAGTGGACCAGAAATTAGAAACTTGAGTTCCATTCCTGACTAACCTATTATAATTGTAAGCAAATCTGTATGGCTAATTTTAATACATTTCATTAATGTTTACACTTCTTTCATTAGGCTCTATGTAAAGACAACATCTACCCAGCTTTCCAGATGTTCTCTAAAGGTTATGGAAAAAATAATGAACCTCTTCGTGGCTACCTCTTAACATTCTTAATTGCTCTTGGATTCATCTTAATTGGTTAGTTACATAAATGATATGTTAATGTAGATTTTGGTGCATATGTAGTATTAGCTCTAAACATTTAATTATTATTAACAAAATGTTACTTTGCTTGGTATACTAAGTTTCTTTCTAATCAAATGAAAGAATGTTTATAAAGTACTGCAAATAATAGCATTTAATATATAGTTGCTAAAATTATTGCCATCAATAAGTTCCCATTAAAGCTAAAGGGTTTAGGTTCCTAGATTCTTGTCCCTAAAAGAAATGCGATAATAGCATAAAAAAAAGGATTCCAGTGTTCCTCATGAAGGCAGTGCCTTTGCTGATTTATTTTTGACACTTTTGCCTCTGATCACAAATTAGCTCCAGCGGGCCTTCCACTGCTAAGGAAGACATTGGACTTTTTAGTTTTAAAGGATTTTGTCTAAGCCCTGAGATTAGTTGATATTAAAAGGCTGATAATACCGCTAAGTGTTGCAGGGCTGTGTGGAAACTAACTCTCGTGTGATGATGGGAAATGTGTATTTGGTGTACATACTTTGGGAGAACAAGTTTGCAATGTCTGGTAAAGTTTCCTGTGATCTAGCACTTCTTTTTCTAGGTACGTACCCTAAGGAAACTTGTATATATGCACAAAGAGCCATATCAAGAATGTTTCTAGTATCATTAATTATAATAGTGAAAAGTGGAAGCAACCTAAATCAACAGAAGAATGAAACTGCAGAATACTATGCAGCAGTAAAAAAATGAATAAATTTGGTTTTCATGTATCAATATGGTGAATTTCAAATATAATAAAAGATCAAACTACAGAGTGATACATATAGTATATTATTTGTCTTTTAAAACATCCAAAACAGTACTATATAATGCATGTAGACTATATATGTATAGTAAAACTGTATAGTATGATTGGACAGAATATACCAAGTTTGGCATAGTAAGGTATAAAGGAAATTTCAATGGTATACCTAGGATTTAATTTCTGAAAAATAAAGTATAAGAAGCATATTTGGCAAAATGTAAATGTTTATAAAGGTGGATATAGGGGTATTCATTATGCTGTTATCTAAAAGTTTGAAATAGTTCATAATTTTAGAAAGTTAAAAAATGTCCAATACATCAATAAATCTGCCTCACCTTTCTTTTGCAGCTGAACTGAATGTTATTGCTCCGATTATCTCTAACTTCTTCCTTGCATCATATGCATTGATCAATTTTTCAGTGTTCCATGCGTCACTTGCAAAATCTCCAGGTGATTTAACATTCTTCAAAACTTTCGTAAATTTATTAATGTTTTTTATTTCAGAGTAAATAAAACTCTGACACATTTTAAAAGATGGTGTGTGTGGGATTAGCTAATTAATCCGGAGTCTGCCTTTACAGTTAAATTGAGTCTTCAGAAATCTCTTTATCATGAAGTTCACTGCTAATATTGTTTCTAGTCTAAAAGAACTTAAGATAGTATTAATCTCTAATTCTAACGCTGTAAAAGAATTATTTTACTGTTTTTTTAAACTGGTGTTTTCTGTGTAGCAGATTTCCGTTTCAGTTCTAAGAACATTATTATTTAATAATTAACCTGTCTCAAAATATTTTTAACACAATGAATTCTGTAGAATTCTGACATTAAGGGGTCTCTATCAACTGAAAAAGTAAATAAGACTTTTGTTATAAACTGTGACAACAGTTGGAAATTAGGGAAGGAACTTGAAGAAACAAAAGCATTGTTCATTTTAAGGATCTGAAAGTCAGAACAGGAAAGATAAAGTATGGGAACTTTGAACACAAACACTTTAGCTTTAGTTTTTACTTTAAAAATGTTTTTTAATATATTACTGGAGATTTATTATTAACTGGATAAGCTGTACAAAGGAACTTTTTATTATGCTTATGAGTTACTTGGGTCTATTCAACTTTAAATAAACCTATTCGATAAATGTGTACTGATTCCCTGCTATATTCTAAAACATAATTTGTGGGTGATAATTTTGGCTTATTAGATTGAGCCATATGAAATTGCTGATGTTTTACCACTTTTAAATTTTTTTTAGTTTTAATTTTTTAAAAAATTTTAATAGATTTAGAAGTACAGGTTGAATTTCGTTACATGTATATATTGTATAGGGTGGAGTCTGGACTTCTGGTGTACCCATTGCCCGAATAGTGTGCATTGTACTCTATAGGTAATGAAAATATAAATTTTTTTCAAAGCAATTTCGTAAAAAATACTTTTGACTATGAAATTACCTATCAATGAAAATTCAAAAACATCTTCAACATATTTTAGAGTGAGCTTAAGACAGAAATACATCATTAAATGCAAGGTATGTGTTTCTATAGTTAACTCTTAGTTTTTCTAGCAAGTTGGTGAATTTTTAATGATTTTCATGAACATTGTGTTTGAAATGTTTTATGTATTCATTAGAATATGGGTATGTCTCATGGCAAAAATGAGAAAATAAAACCATACTACTAAGGACTCAATTTGCAGCCTTCTTTTTTAAACCATCTGTAGTTTTTAGCATTCACTAGAGTAGGTTGATAGACTTTTTTTTTTTTTTTTTTGGTAAGGAGTTTGTTGAATACAGAACTAGTAAGATACTGTAATGTGAAAGTAAATAGATGTGCCCTCTACATGGCCATCAAGAATCATCAAATTCAATTGTGATCAGTAACAGTCTTTGACTTTACTATTAGATGTTAGCCTTATACTTCATGTTGAAAGCCTTCTCAGTGTGGCAACCCTAAAGAAAGTTATTTTGTGAATACATACGTACCATTGTATAAAGCAGATGAGGTATCTGAATGACTTTTATGTATCCATTTATTTGTCATTGTTAGGGTGGCGTCCTGCATTCAAATACTACAACATGTGGATATCCCTTATTGGAGCAATTCTTTGTTGCATAGTGATGTTTGTCATTAACTGGTGGGCTGCATTGCTAACATATGTGATAGTCCTTGGGTTGTATATTTATGTTACCTACAAAAAACCAGGTCAGTAGCCTTTTCTGTTTATTATATCAAGCTAGAAAACACCTATAAGTTCTTTGTTACTTTTCATATTTAAACATAAGATACTATATTTGAAAGCAACTTAGTGTACAACCTAAAATACTTTATTTCCGAACACATGAAGTTTTTAGTTTTCTTTTTCAAATACATGCAGTTTTAATGAAACAATTACTGAAAGACTTTTTATTCGTTTGGAATTCCATTCTTACCTATGAATTAAATTTAATCCTATTTGTAGAAAAATTATAAATTTTTATAATTAGCCTTCTGTTGCACTCAATATACTTTAAAATTATTCTTTTAAAGGATTCAAATGTATAGTATTGGTAGTAGCTGTAGCTTGATAAACATACGTGTAACCTCCTGTGGTCTTAGAACTGTAGTAAGTACCATGGAATTCACAAAATACTAGAAGACAGTATATTTCCCATTAGGTTACTGTGCAGCGGAGAAAATTGGACAAACATGTTTTAACTGGGAATAATTAATGATTACTTAGTGTTGTCTTGATAATAACTCAGTGTATCTATGTAAGATGATGACGCTAGAGTATGTTAGGATTGGTCCAGTATTCAGTATTGTAACATGTAACGCAGAAGAAAAATCTGACAGTAAAGATTTGAAAAGTTTGGGTTCAATAGAATAGAGTAGAAAGAAATTATAAGAGTAGTTGCAGTGTGGTAGTTTCGTATAATGAGGAAACATTTTGTAATCCAGGTGTGAAATGATGAGGTTTTGGATTAGAGTGGTGGCCTAGAGATGGAATGGACAAATGATTTTAGAAGCAATTATTTCTCTAATACTCCTACTGTCTGTAAATCAGCCTTCCCGAAATAATCGTCTGATGTCCAAATTGTTTATTCAATAAATTTTTAAAATTTTCCTGTTCAAATAATCGAAATAATTAAGTACTCTAAATAGTACTTCCTAACAAATAAAGATTTGCTCCTTTCCCTTTAGACTTTTACTAAATCAACAATAATTTTAAAATATTTATTTTATTTATAAAAGACTCTTGAATCGCACGCATGGCACGTCTGCCGCACTGTCGCCTCAGTCTTCTCTAAATTATACTCTAAGGAGTCACAGCTCACATTACCATAGTGTGCATGTCATGCTGTGTATTTGAACTTGAAAGTTACAAGTACGATAGTTTATTTTAGCTGTTGACTTTTTAAATATGAAAGCACGTTTTAATTGTGTGTGTTATTGGTGTTTCGCTACATGAACACTGTCTTCCCACAGATGTGAACTGGGGATCCTCTACCCAAGCCCTGACTTACCTGAGTGCACTGCAGCATTCGATTCGTCTTTCTGGAGTGGAAGACCACGTGAAAAACTTCAGGTAAGTAATAAGAAAGGTAACATGGAAACGTTTTCTCTTAGCTGGCCAGTCGGTTCTTAAATTGGTGTTCAGCGATGTTTTCATATACTCATACTTCATAAGAAATTTGCTAAAAACATAGAATATTGTTTTTTATTTTAGTTGAACTTGGGCAATTTAATTATTAAAAACCAAAATTGTACAAACAGAAAAATTATTATTTGCTTTAGAAAAATGTTATGAAAATTTTAGAGGTCTCTTATTTGCAGACTTTTAAGTGATAGATATCATCAAGTGAAAGTTTTTTCCCTCTGTGGCTATTAAAGTTACGTAACTACTGGACAGCTACTGAATGCGAAATTCATAATTTTTTTTTTTTTTTTTGAGACAGAGTCTCGCTCTGTTGCCTGGTCTAGAGTGCCGTGGCGTCAGCCTAGCTCACAGCAACCTCAAACTCCTGGGCTCAAGCGATCCTACTGCCTCAGCCTCCCGAGTAGCTGGGACTACAGGCATGCGCCACCATGCCCGGCTAATTTTTTCTATATACATATATTTTTAGTTGTCCAGATCATTTCTTTCTATTTTTTGGTAGAGACGGGGTCTCACTCTTGCTCAGGCTGGTCTCGAATCCTGACCTTGAGCGATCCACCCGCCTCGGCCTCCCAGAGTGCTAGGATTACAGGCGTGAGCCACTGTGCCCGGCCCATAAAGATTTTTGACATACTTTATTATGTAATTTTACTAAAATGCTAAATATTTCCATGTTATTTCCTTCTTTCTCATCATTGACTAACTGGAAGCCAGTTACAGTAGTAAATGACTTTAAGTATATTTTTTTATCTTTATAACAGTTTATCACTCATCAGTATAAACTTTCTTTTGTCATTAGTAATCACCCCTTATTGACTTCTGCTGGGTAAACACAAATCTTTTCCATGTTTGTCAACAAACCAACAGGGAAAATAATATTTTTTTAAAGAAACCCTGGAGTGGATAAGTGCTAGGAAAGAATTGCTCTACCATACCTGTCCCAGTAAAAAACGTCTTTGTGTACTTTTTGTTACTCTTTTGGACCACCCCCTCTTTTTTTCTAGAATGCAAAGTTCCCAGAGACCATAGATCTTCTGCTTTAGGGTAGGAAAAAAATAGAGAAAAGAAAATGAATGAGAGCCCTGGGAGGAAAACTTTTAATTTCAGTGTATTTTGGGTAGTTGATGCCAAGGATGACAGAAAAACAAAAATCATTCTTTTATATAAAAAGTTGTATCTCAGAACCGAGGGTATGACCAAGAGTCAAAGTTAATTTGCCATCAATAAAAATCTGTTGCTCTGGCTTATCATAGTAATGGGAACATTTTTTAAAGAAACAATTTAGCCCAATTTGGCTATTTAATTTTTATTAGAATTACACATGAATATAGTTTAAAGAGGAAAAACAAGTCTTAAAAGATTTGTCATGAGAATCAGTAGTTGCCCCATGTCTTCTATCCCTTCTCCCGCGCGCCGCAGGTCACCGCTTTCGACTCCTAGGCGAGTTGTTCGTGTATTTCCCAAGCACGATGCTGTCCTGCTGTGCAGCAGCACCCTCCGCCTGTCTGCAGGGGGACGTGCCCTGGAGGTCTGGGGACTGCGGGGTAGTGCTGAACCTGACTGTCCCCAGTCGGAACACATTTCTGTTCACGTCTTCCACCCACAAATTTGATGCTTTTTCCGTCTTAACTAACCATTTACTTACACACTGTGGCTGTACTTTTGCAGTTTGAAGTACGACAGCAAAACTAACACGAATTTCTTTTTTCTTCACAATTTCATAGGTAGAAGATTTGTTCTTACTGTAGATATTAGCAACCTCAGTATACTTTATTTTTTCTTTCCTTATTGAGAACTTTCACCTTTTCAGTTAAACACTTAAAGAAAGTAGTTTATGGCTTCTCTTTGGCATATCCAAATTGCCAGCATCATTGCTTTTGTGCTTTGGGGCCATTATGAAGTAAAAGAAGGGTTACTTGAACACAAGCCTTGTGATACCAAGGCAGTCGATCTGGTAGGGGAGACAGCTACTGAGTGATTAACGGATAGAGAGTGTAGACAGAGTGGATACCCTGGACAAGGGGAGGATTCATGTCCCAGGCCGGATCGAGTGGGATGTTGACAAATTTAATCGCACTAAGAATGGTGTACAGTTTAAAACTTAAGACTTGTTTATTTCTGGAATTTTTTATCTACTGAAACTGAGGAAAGCAAAACTGTGCATAAGGGAGAACTACTGTAGTTTTTGATTTTTAATTTAGGCGTTACCCACTGATGTCTTTCATCTACCTGTGCCCACCACACGCATGCATCCTTCCTTTCCCCCCTCCCATGTACTCCTATGTCATGATTTTGATTGGATCATCTTTAGTATTTGCATTTTTATTACATTTTAAACATGCTGTACAGCTGAGCCATGTAGTAAATTATGATTCTTCTCTGCTGCATAGCTTTTTGTTTCCTGTGGAACTGGTAATTTTTTTTTTTAATTTAACTTTGTATTTACCACTATCTTAGTCATCACCAAACTTGCCAGAAGATTTTGTTTTCTTCACCTGTAGTTTCTATTTCCTTGAAGTTTTTTTCTCACTGTTTCGTGTTTCTTTAATTTGGGTTCTTGGATTTAGCCTTGTCTGAAATGAAACATCAGTAATCCTTGGTGAGGGAAGCTCTGCATTGGCGAGGGGGGTTTTCAGTTGAAGTCCTAATGTGGCTTTGCTGGTTCTTTGAGGAATTTATTGTAAAAGCTTTCTTTTTGATCTGATTAGATTTCCCAGAAAAGAATCTTTTAATCTTCTGTGTGTAGGTAAATCCTTGGTACCTTAGTTCCGGAAGCCCAGTGTGGAAGCAGCTTGAAGGCTTCAGGGTTTAATATTTAAGTGTTTTCCTGACTCTCCTATTTAAAGTAGCTTACTTCTGCCCTCTTCTATTGCTGGTGTCTTCCAGACCAGAGACCCTCTCGAGCAAATAAGCCCCAGCTTAAGAGTGCAGTGGAGGGGTAGGGACAGTCGCCCATAATGCTGATCGAAATGATTTGGGTCTGTTGCTTATTATGTGAACTTTAAACCAGTCCTCCTTATTTTAGTTTTCTCAACACTCTGTCTCTGTCACTTTCAGAGACACCTACTGCTACTGATTCCTGGGCATTTTGGTGATTTCCAGGTACAAAATCGGGTAGCTTCACAGCTTTCTCATGTTTATTTAGGATTTAGCTTTCTCCTGATTTGTCAAATCCTTTACTGTTCTTCCATTTACTTCCTTTCTGGCTTTCTATATTTTAATGCTGTTGTGTCCTGTCCTGTTCTCTATATTTTTGACTTTAAAAAAATCTCTTTATACCATAGATAATTTGGGGGAAGCAGTTAAAATCAAGCAAGTGTTTATTCTGCTATGGTTATTAAAGTCACCCCTAATAGATTTTGTCGTATACCATTTTTGGCATGATAAAACGGTACCAAATTATGCCTTTTTGGACTGGGCATGTGGCTGACACCTGTAATCCTAGCACTTTGGGAGGCCAAGGCAGGAGGATTACTGGAGCTCAGGAGTTTGAGACCAGCCTGAGCAACATAGTGAGACCCCATCTCTACAAAAAATTAATAAAATAAAATTAGCCAGGCATGATGGTGTGTGCCTGTAGTCTCAGCTACTTGGAAGGGTGAGGCAAGAGGATTGCTTGAGCCCAGGAATTTGAGGTTGCTGTGAGCTATGATGACACCACTGTACTCCAGCCTGGGCGAAAGAGTGAGACCCGTTCCTAAAACAAACAAAAAACAAATTATGCCTTTTTGGTTTATTATTTAATAAAGGTAGAGACTACAAGTTAATTTTCTAAAGTAATAGCTTACATTAGTCAAGGTATAGGTTAAACTACCATAACAAAAAGACTGAAAAATACAGTGGCTCAAACAAGAAAGATATTGGTGTCATATGATATCCCAGAAATGGATGGATAGTTCGTGACAGATAGGTAGATTTGCTGCCATTTGGTCATTTAGGACCCACATTCCTTTTATCTTGTCAGTCTGCCATTCCCTAGGAGCTACTTTTGTTCATGTGGTCAAGGTCATCACCACCTCCATGGTCTAGCTTACAGGAAAGGAAAAGAAAGTGTGGAGGGAGAGCACCTGGCCTGGATATAGGAGCATGTTATGGACTGTAAGTTAGTCATTGGGCCACACTTAGATCCTAGGAAGGCCAGGAAGTGTGCTCTCTGGCTGAGGAGCGTGTAACTTGCTAAAGCTTAGAGAGGGAGACGGTTAGGAGTCTGGGTCGTGGGATGTGATTTCTTGTTTCATTGCCCCAAGGCAACTCTCCAAAACAGAATTGGTTGTTCAGCTAGTTCACAATTCTAAGTTGTTATTTTTTTAAGGTCTTTATTCAGGTTTTCATGCTTATTTTAGGAACTACCCTAAAAGTTAATTTAATGTTTAAGTTAGAAATTTTAGTCTGCTATTGGCTTTCTGTTAAAGTTATTTTGATTATATAAATTCTCATTTTAAGGAATTTTTACTCATCTGTTTAGACCTATAAAATGGATGCCTGAATATTTTTTCGTTAAACAAGATTGATTCCCATTTCTAATTAGTGAAAATCCAGCATTAACAAATAAATAAAAGTCATGCCACTGTCCAGCATTTGCAAAGGCAATTGAATTCAATTTTGGCTTTCATCATTATTAATTAGAATTGAAACTTTTAGTTTACATAGAAATCTTTTCTTTACCATAGGTGATTTTACTCGTGACAATAGTTATTAAAGTTAAGCTAGACTGGAGAGGGCTGATGTCATGAAGTAGAAGTAATTATGATGTGATCAAGCTAAGAAGGAAAATGACCTGTCTTGTACAGAAAGGCAAGGCTGTGCTCTCAGGAAGTTTGGCAAGCTCTGTGAAACAACTGGAATATTTATCATCTTTAGAAGATGAAAAGTTATTATATATTTTTTTAACTAACATGGTAACTTATAATACCTACCAGAATTTTGATGTATAATGTTACCTATTATGTTAGAGGGACATTGGCGTGATGTCTGTTCCAAGGTTTTGTTTCTGCATTTCTCATGTACCAAGAAAGCCTGGTTAAAAGTCATCTCTTATGAGAATCCTATGGCCTGTGTCTTAAGGACAGTTGTATAGATAAAGTTTCTTAGAGAAACAACCTAAAAGCGTGTTCTTCTTGCCCCAAACATAAACTCCCCTAATTTTATCTTTTTCATCTTAAATTAGGCCACAATGTCTTGTTATGACAGGTGCTCCAAACTCACGCCCAGCTTTACTTCATCTCGTTCACGATTTCACAAAGAATGTTGGTTTGATGATCTGTGGCCATGTACATATGGTGAGTATCAATTTTTTTTTCTGTATGAAAATATTTTTCACTCTGTATATAATTTACAATTTGTGGAACTTTCTAGATTGGAAGTAATTTGACAAATCTGTTGGGTGTTTTTTTGGTATGTAATTTTCTTCAAAATATTTTTGCCTCTAAGTGGTCTCAGTAGCATTTTAAAATAGATTTTGAACTCTAATTGTTTTCTTATTCATTGTGAGTAGATTTTTAGCAAATTATATTGCCCTTATAGAGCAGTTTGTCCAAGAAAAATACCTTCTTAATAACTAAGGAGTCAAAATGAAATTCAGTATATTGTTTTTCGTATCAATATACTTCAAAAAGTCCTAAGAACACTTGAGAACATTTACTTACCAGAAAAATACAAGGATTAGAGGAGAGAGGGAAGTTATGGTAAATATGGGAAGTAACATCTATGATATATAAGAAGAGCAAAGTAAATGCTGAATTTCTAAGTTCAAACACTTGTAATTGCCCATTCACTTTTGTTTTAACAAGTAATAAGACAATTGTTAAAAATAGTGGCAAATTTTCATCCAAAGTAGTTTTTTGTTTTTTGGCATCATGGTTGTTGAGAATAGACTGGATGGGACCTCTGGAGTTTTCCAGTCTGTCTCTGGGCTAATCAGTTCATATTGAGGCTTTAGCACAAGACATTACAGATGGGGCAATTTCCCTACTTGGAAACATAAATTGTGTTTTTCCATTACCCATTCATGTTTATGATATGTACTCTTAAACACACTTTTAGATTTTTGCTTTATGTGTTTGTGTATAACACATTTTATGTGTTGCGTGCAAGTCTCAAAATAGAATTGTGAGTTATCAAAGCTCTTTTCTTCTGTTATTCAATCTTTTAAGAGAAGTATGAAGAAGAAAATGTATTAATATAATATAGCTCACTTTGATTTTCAATGATATTAAGTTACTGTTTCAAGCCAGTATAACTGGGTGGTTTTTATAAATGTGAAATAGATTACCTTTCAATTAAATATTTTTATTTAAAGGGCCCTCGAAGGCAAGCCATGAAAGAGATGTCCATTGATCAAACCAAATATCAGAGATGGCTTATTAAAAACAAAATGAAGGCATTTTATGCTCCAGTGCACGCAGACGACTTGAGAGAAGGCGCACAGTACTTGATGCAGGTGAATTTGTTATGCCGTTCACATGCCGTTCAACATTTTGGTTTTGGATAAGTTTTTAGAAATGTTTTCATTCTAGATTTATTCATATTAGTACAAATGGTAAATCTTTTAAAATATCTTTATTAAAGTAAGCTACTAAGATCTGTGTAATTTAGAACTAAAAGGACGATAGAGATTTTGTGCTGTTCTGTGTTAGTAGCATAACTGTGGAGCTACCTTGCTAAAAATAGGTGGAAGGCCCAGAGTATTGTTCTCTGAGCCCTTTCTGTTCTGTGTTTCTTAGACCTCAGTAAGCACAGACAGGGTTAAGACTAGCCAAGGCAGTCTTCAGGAAAAATAAGCAATGAGGGTAGGCTCGCTTTGTAGGATATAAAGCCTTTTCATAAAACTGTATGATATTGAAGTAGTGGTAGACAATTAGATGAATGTAGCAAAACAGAAGAAGTAGAGCCACTCATAGGAAATTTAACATGGGACGGAAATGGCATCGAAAGGATGGGCTGGAACAATTGATTGTCCACATGTAAGAGTAATAAAATGGATCTGTACAAAGACCATACAAAACTCATTTTCAGACAGATTAAAGACCTCAATTTAAAAGACAAAGTTTTAAAAATTTTAGAAGAAAATGTAGAAAAGAATGAGAAACACAGAAGTTGAACTATGAATAAGAGATCAATAATTTTTTTAGTTTAAAGTTTAAAACTTGGAATTTCTAAAGCAAACGTGAAAACAAAAAAGGAATCCACAGACCAACGGAAGATAATAATTCTGACAGGGAAACAGCAAAAGAATATAAAGAAGTACTCTAAATAAAAGAAAAAAAAATGAAAGATATGAAAAGAGAGGAAAACTAAGTGACAGAAATAAAAATTAAAACCACAATACACACGTTATGTGTGTGAAGCATATTGAATTGCAGATCCTAATGAGGTTTCAAGAAAAATTGATTGGCAGAATGATTGAGGAGGTATATTAACTAGCTAAATTTCAGCAGAAACTTTTGTATGATTGGCAGGAAGAATTCAAATTTGAGTATAGGCGTGATTCAGAACTGCAGCCATTTGGACTTTTGCTTCTAGGTTTTAATGGCTTTTATCGAAGTATATAACTGAGAATTCCACTGTATCATTATGAGTAGATTAAAGATACCATATTTCTCTTAGTAAAAAATGCAAATTTGGGTAGATCATATTAATAGAAGCACAAAAATGTTCAGTTAGAACTATTCAAGTGTTTCATTTTAAACTTCTGTATTTATATATGTTTAATCATAAATAATATACAATCAATACAATTAATATATGTAGTTTATAAATAAATATGCATATATGGGATACTGAAAAATTTTTACTGATAAGAGCATATAATATTTAGAGGGTGTCAGTTTAAAGGACAATTTTACCACTTCAAAAGACATTTTGTTAAATGTAGTATATCTTTAAAGTTGTATTTATCCTATATTTTAGGCTGCTGGTCTTGGTCGCATGAAACCAAACACACTTGTCCTTGGATTTAAGAAAGATTGGTTGCAAGCAGATATGAGGGATGTGGATATGTATATAAATTTATTTCAGTAAGTATCTTTTTTTGGAAACTATTTTAAATTTAATTTTACTTGAATTTAACAGGAAATAGAAAGTAAGTATCTTTTTAATTCAGTAATTTAGTTAGTTCAGAAAATGTTAATTGTGGAAGCTTGCCCTAATTTTTGAAGCCTGTTTCTCTTATAGTCTCTTCTAATAGACGCATAGAAATGAAAAGAATCACATGAGGTATCTGGGTTTTAAATTGATGATCTCTTAACAAAATTTTTTGATTTTCTGTCTTTTTACACACAAGCACATACATATATATGTGTGTGCATATGTATGTGTGTATATACATGTGTATACTCTGGCTTCCCACTTACGTTATTAAGCGTTTTCCTATCCCTACAGCTGTTGCTGAACAGAGTTCCCAAATGTCACTGGACCCGTCACCTAAGCTGTGTCATTATAATATCTCATGCTGAGGGCAGGGCATTTCATCACTGATATCAACCCCAGAGGTTTAGGCTTGTTCCCCTCACAGACAAATTTTGCAGTTAATCATTTGGTTCATTCTTAAAGTTATTTGCATTTCTCTTATTTAAATGTACTCACATGTTTTGCTTCTCTACCCCCTTGAAGTGTTAAGTTTTAAATTGACGATTCATTTTTCACTGGTATTTCTAATGATCTTTATCATATAGCTTAGTTTTGTTTTACTTTAATGTCTCTTTTGTGGGTTGTAACGGGCTCTTTTTATTCTTTGTCACTCTTTCCGGTTTTATTCTGTTCGTGGATATTCGTGTATGTACCTGTTTAGCATAATCTACCACAAATGCCTTTTTCAACTGAGTTATTTAATAAAAAGAATTAAACTTTTTTTTGTTTTTGCCAGATATACTTATTAATTTTTCTTAGTATGCTAGTATTAATATTTGTCTAACAAATTTGTCTTGTTCACACTGAGAATAAGCATTTCCTCTCACTACGCCATACTCAGTTGACGCATAATCTTTTTCTTGTCCTCACCACCGATGAAATAGAACTGTTTGTTCCTTCTTATGAAATGTTTCTTCAATTAGTTGTACTTTTTTTAAAAAAGAAAGAAACGCTGAGGTTTATAAAATAGCCCTAAGATAAAGATTCAAGTCCTATTTTCTCTGTGAATTTGTATTGATTACCTTTAACTCACTGGAGTTATCTCCCTTACTGGAACTCCTCTTGCATTTTTAGATATAACCACATAGTTATTTGCCTGCCTCACATATGATAGTTTTCTTTTCGTGAGGAAGTAACTAGATCTCATATCTACTGTTTTTTTTTAAAGATGTCTTTATACTGATGAGGAATATATTTGATGAACAAGATTTCCCAACTAATTGTTAAATGCTTTTAGTAAAATTAGAGCTCTGCTGATTTGTTGTTGAAACATCTGACTGATGTTTCTCTCTGGATTTACTACTTTTTTGTAAGCAGTCTCACTGTGGCTTTCTAATTTTGTACTCTGATGGGGATTAGGGAAATAAAGACAGTAGAAAGAAAGATTAAATAATGTGGGCCATGAACCATAAAGCCTGTGACCTGTGGACTGTGCTTTTTCTCTCCCAAGACTCAAGACCAGTGACATGGGGTGATTATCTCAGAAAACAGAAAGTGACGTTTTTGCAAATAATTCTTCTGTATGCCTACCACAGTGTTAGTCATAGTTGCTTATAATGGGAGCACTGAAAGGGGTCTTTCTGACTTTGACCTTGTAGGGATTAAAGTGAATGTTTGCCCTGAAAGTCAAGTGTTACTCCAAGTATTGCTCCTCAGGTTGCAATTAAAGGATCAGCAAAATACTGCTTTCTGGTTTTTTAGAGCCATGTAAATTCATAGCAGTTTTAAAGCAGTGACACTGCTCATTCTTTATCTTGTGGCACCTAATGTTTTGGTTGTGATTCTAAATGCCTTGTGCAGTTGAGGTACACTTATATTGTCTTTTTATTAACAGTATGTGAGGTCTGAAAGCACAAACCAATTTCTACATCTTATAGCAAAAACATTTAGCTATTTTAATCCAAAGTAATTTGGGGAGCTATATTCCCTGGCTTTTCTTTAAGGAAATTGATTTTGATTCAGTTGATTTATTTACTATTTTTTTAAATGCTTGAGATAATTTCTTCTCTAGTATTAATTAGATCTTTCAAGATATGGCTGACAAAAACTAACATGTCTGTTATTTTTTTCTCTCCAGTGAATCTCTTTTGGCCTCAATTAATTCATCATAGGAATGAAGCCAAATTGTCTCTCGATGATTTAAAAACAACAACAAAAAATCTTTTATAACTGTGTGTTATATCCTAAACACATTCTTTCATTTGTCAGTAGGAGTAATAATTTTACTATTTTATTAGATTTCAGCCTTTTCTTTTTATTACATGTAGCTATATATTAATATCATTTTTAATATGTCTACAGTGAATATTGATAACTTATGTAATGAAAAATAATAATTAAAAATAAAGGTTAAGCCTGTTACCACTCTTGGAGACCAATCTGAAGTTTTGGAATTTAAAATTCTTTCAGTAGATTTGAGAAAAATTTGGGCTAAAATGGAGATTTATGGTCTTCGTGAAGTTTTCAGAGTTCGATTTTAGAGCTGTCTTTCACATTTTAATGTATTTAAAACACAAATGCTCCCATTTGTGCTAATGGCAGAGTGTTAATACTGCAAAGATCTACAAAGCAGTTTTCAAGGATATTACAGAACAAGGGAATGGGAGTGGTGTTTTAAAAAATTTAAAGGAGATGTGGATACGTGTATCTTCAGATGCATATAAAATCTTTGGACCACTTTTTAAACGACTTTTGTAAAAATTTGAAAATTTTGTTAAAATACCCTCTCAGAAATTATTTCTTCATACTCTCCAGCCAGCTCTCATTCTCAGTAGAATATGTTTTCTTTGCCTTTATGTATTGCTCTTGGCTTTAAGGGTATAAATATATACTCTTAAATAAATATATACCCTTAAATATAAATACGGTGGGATTACTGAAATTTGTTTTTCTGTAATTTTACTTTATAGGATAAAAATACTGTTACTGCTTTAGACAGCAGCTATAGGTAGAGTGTTAATGCTATAAAGATCTACAGAGTAGTTTTCAAGGGCATTACAGCACAAGGAAATGGGAATTGTGTGGGATTTAGACTAACATACATATCTCATCAAGTAATTTTCAAAGCATATCTTAAAAATCAGACTTCTAAAACCAAAAGTAATTTTAGAGATCATTTACTGTTGTCTTCATTTTGTAGAGGAGAACATGGAAACTTCGTAATTTTTTTTTTTCTTTCAATAGTGATGCCTTTGACATACAATATGGGGTAGTGGTTATTCGCCTAAAAGAAGGTCTGGATATATCTCATCTTCAAGGACAAGGTAAATGTTATTGGAAATAAGTTTTTTACTTAAAAAAATATAAATTACTTTTTAAGGAAATTTTATATAATTCTGACAAGCTCTTTATTAATTTTAACAATCACCATTTACTCTGTATCGTGGACTTATTGTTTGGCATTTTAAGATTGGATCTGTTTGGCTCCACCAAAGACTGTGTTTTCTCTTTGTGCTAACCTGGATGATGGTTGGTGATTATTAATGGAGAGAATAAAATTCAGTTGAAATCATAACCTTAAGAGAAGCGCAAACATTAGTTATTGGTCAAATTTTTAAAAATACACGATAAATACTAAATAGTCTAAGGAAAAATTTTTAAATGACTACTAAATCATTAAATATTTCGATGTTTACAAAAGTCATGCTTTGTAAGTATAGTTATATTAATAATGAGAAACTAAACTTCTTCATAAAGTTTCCTGTCTCCAGAAAAGACCTGATAGATGATTAAAAAAATTTTTTTTATTCAAATGTATTTATGGATTCCTAGAAAGTTGCAAAAAATTAGTACAGAGGCGTCCTACGTACTCTTTATGCAGTTTCTACCAGTGGTAACGTCTTGCATGTCTATAGTAATTTATCTAAACCAGGAAACTGACATTGGAACAACCCACAGACCTTATTCACATTTCAGCAGTTTCACACATGCATGTGTGCTTCTGTGCAGTTTATCACGTGTTGATTTGTATAACCAGAACCACGCGGTCACTGTGAAGACCTCCCTCTGCTCCTTCATGCCCCCGCCATACTCCTTTTTTCCTTCCGCTCCTATACAATTTTGTCACATCAAGAATGTCATATAAGTAATTATAATATGTAACTTTTAAAGCATTTTTTACAAGTGAAGGTTAAAACCTAATTAAGATATAATTATTGTTTTTGCTAGCTTCATAAAAACTATGGAAATTTCCATTTTCTCTAAAGATTTCCTGGTAGCTAAAAAAATACTATATATTTAAGAAAATATATATATATATCCCTAACATTTTATCCCTATCAATTAATGAATCAAATCATCAAAATTAACTAAGCCTAAATAGTTAAGAGGCATATAGTGAACTTTGTCATCTGTTTATGTCTTTAAACTGTTTTGATCTTGCCACCTTCTACTTCAAGGGTAGTCTGCAGTTTTGAATGAAACCCTTTAAGGTATTTATCCATCTAACAAAAAAGTATGGCTTTCCGAAAATGCATTTTCTTATTCTGGAATAGACCTGGCAAAATATATTTCAGTGATTGAGGTTTAGGGTGCCTAACTTGTTAACTCTGCATAATTATTAGTAGTGTTCCTTTTCACTCTCAAAAATATCACAGTTTTGCATATAAATTATATAGTTCTATCATTTACCGAGGTTTGAATGTGATCGAAACTGTAAAAAAGTATTTCATGTATTTGTAATCATTTTGAAATGTGTTGAAAGCCTTACTATTCCTCATTAAGATGTTGAGATAGGAATTTAGCTTAGCATATAGGAATTAAGGGCATAGGCTTTGGAGTCAGACAGGTCTGTTTTTAAAATCCCAACCTTTTCTCTTAGTGGTTTTGTAGCCTGGGAAAATTTTGTGACTTCCAAGCCTCAGTTTCCTTATCTGTTAGAAGGTAGTTATCTTACAGGGAGGGCTGTTGTGAAGATTAAAGAAGAGAAAAGGCGTATGAACTTTTTGTGCAGTGCTGGCACCTGGGCTCACATAGTTTCTATTTTTCTCTTCATTCACACAAATAAGTGATAAGGATTATGGACGTATTATGAATTTTGTGTGATATTTGTCTTTATGACAAATGTTTTTATGGTGGAAGTTAAATATTTACTAACTCTGACCAAAAAAGAAAATGAAGAAACTGTTTTAAAAATGAAGAAATGGTATCATGTGCTTAGGAAAAGACTCTATCCCCTGGTCTCGAACTTACAGTCATGGGTAGAATTTTTCAGTGTTGTCTATTGTCTTCTTTCATGAATATGAATATTTGTAACATTTTGCAGTTTTATATGTGCAACTGACTTTGAGGGTAGAGTCGATTCACATACTCCATAGCATTCTTTTGTCTACCAGATTCTACTGGTAGACAAAAGTAAGTTTTACTTACTACTGTTTCCCCAGCTCCTAGTTCAAATACTGGTTGAGTATCCCTTCTCCAAAATGCTTGGAACCCAAAGTATTTTGATTTTTGGATTTTTTTGGATTTTGGAATGTTTGCATTTGTACAGTACTTACTGATTAAACATCCCTAATCCAGAAATCCAAAATCTGAAATGCTCCCATGAGCATTTCCTTCGAGTGTCATGTAGGTGCTCAACAAGTTTCATATTTTTGGATGAGGGGTACTTAACCTGTATCCGACAGTAAGTTGTGGCTCACATATTTAAGTGAGTGGTCAATTCGGATAGATCGCCACAGTTGTTTACATAAGAAAGCATTTATATACTTACTACTTCGTAATAAACACATTGCTTAAAAATGTTATTTAATTATTAAACCACAATGTCTTCCTTAACAGTTAAAATATGATTTAGATACTATTTTAAATACTTTTATGTCTACAGAAGAATTATTATCATCACAAGAGAAGTCCCCTGGCACCAAGGATGTGGTGCTAAGTATGGAGTATAGTAAGAAATCAGATTTAGATACTTCCAAACCACCCGGTGAAAAAACTATTACACATAAAGGTAATTCTCGTTCAAACAATGTTTCATTGGTATTATTTTAATTTGGAGGGAAATGGTTTTTATTAATATGCCTTATAAAATGACCTGTTCTAAAACTTGTAGTGTTCATTTCTAGTTGGTCAGGTAAAATTTATGGCTTTCAGAAATGGCTACAAAATGTCTAGCTGTAGGCATTAGGTATTAGGTCATGGAACAGAAACCATGCCGATTAATTGTTTACTAATATGGTCTTGTGTGTTTTTATTTATACTTGCTTTAAATTAAAACATTTTAATTTGAAGCATAGTTTAAATCTGAATTTGGTAAGAACCTGGTAATTTTAGAATTAAAAAGTCTCATGAGACTTTCAGATAATTTTACCCACAGATCTGTATTTCATGTGTGTGAGAAGGAAAGAGGGATGACTTCCAAATCTTGCTCTCCCGCCCTCACTCTCCTACCTCTGTTCAGTCTGGTATCTCCGTCTGTCCTGTTGCCAGCTGACACGCAAGAGAAAGATCTGCACTGTAAACCGTCAAACCATGTCACACTTTTGATTCCTGTAAAATAATGACCATTCTTTTTCTGAAATCGATAACCTTGGACAAATCATGTCTCTGTATAATTTATCTCTTCTATATTATTTAGAAGCAGTAATGTTACTTTTTATTTCTTCTTATTTACCTTGTTCACTTAGGGTAGTAGTACTTGAAAGTTTAGTTGACACCTGTTTTCCCTTTGAGTTCTTTGCTGGCTTGATTATAATTTCTTTTCTGTTTTGCCTCGAAACTCTATAGACTGATTCTGATAAAGTTTCTCATGTCCTGCATTTATTTTTACTTATGGTATACATTCTTTCATTTCCTTTTACTTTTTTTTTTTTTGGTTTTCTTTTGTCCTTTTTTTCTTGGATCCTTTCTCTACAGAGTCTGTTAGGAATTAATAGGTGCAGTTGTGATGGGAGGGGAAGAAGTAATTTTTATCAAACATCTACTCTGTACAAACACATGTAGATGTTATTCATACGTTAGCTTATTACAATCTTATGAAATCATTTTTATAGAAGAGGAAACTGGGTCAGTATATTTCTACTCATCTTTTTATTATAAAAATATAAATGTTTAATAACTTAGTTTAAATCATTTTGAAATGTCAGGATTTCCTTGACATTTCCGAGCTCTTTTAAATGAGTACAAAAATGTCCACAGTTATAAATTTTATAATCATCAAAGACAGATATTATTAAACATCTGCTTTATAAGGGCATATTTAATGCTATAAAATTAAATATGATAATTTGTTCATATTCCATAAGTTTATACAGTTTTAAGGTCTACAGAATTAGAAACATTCTAGTGTAGTCATTATATAGCCATAGTATTTGGTATGTCTGTCTTGATTATTGAAGCATATGACGTGCAAGGGGACGAAAAGAACACCCTTTGAATGTTTACTTTGTGCCAGGCGCTAAGCTCAGTGCATTAAGCTTACAATGTAACAGCCTGACTTAAGGTGGGTGCTGTTAGCCCTCTCTGCGAATGAGCAAGGTGAGGAATTCAGCGACTGGCTGAAGTTCACACGGCTAGTAGAGGGGATAGAGGTAAGGCTGGAATCTTGGCGTCTGACCCCAGAGCCCATCGCAGTATGTTCTTTCATGTCCAAGTCCAGGCTTTCACATTCCCGAAACAAAAAATTCAAGAAAAAAATTAGATAGATTAGATTAGATATTAAGAAAAAAATTAGATTAGGAAAACCGTTAATTGCAGAAAAATATAGATATTTAAATATAAATGGATGAATATATGTACACATACATATATAAATTTATATATTTGGGGAAAAAATCATTTATAACCTGGCATCTTATATAAAGCAAGAGACTTCTGTCTGATTAAATTCCTTAATATTTCAAGTGGCGATACAGTGATTAGTTTTTTTTTACAAATACCAAATATCTATTAATTGTTCTGAAATTGCTTTGCCGTCATTTGCATAGTGATGCAGTAGCATGACTAAAATTTACTGTCTGCAACATCAGTTTTTAAACGTCATGTTTCTACTCTATAAGTTCAACATCTTTACAACTGATTTCAAATATGAAAGTTTTAAAAATTTGAAGTTTTTTTGATAATTTTACAGAAATAAAATTTAGATGTGTTAATCAGTTGCCGTGTTAGGGGAGAGGTCTAAAATATGTTTGCTTTTTAAAATATTTAACACTCAGTATAGAAAATATTAATCTTCAGCCTTGATTTTTTTTTTTTGTGGACTGTTGCTTCCTACTATGTTTTGTTTATAAATGTGCTCTATTTAGATTTTTTATTAATATAAAAGCAATTAACTTATATTTTGTGTTTTTTAAATATAATCTAGATGAGGAAGAGGATGGCAAGACTCCAACTCAACCACTGTTGAAAAAAGGCAGGCATTTTCATCATTTTATTTTAATCCCTTTTCTCATACTGTTAACTCTTTGACTCCAACCTTATTCTTTCCTTTTTTTACCTTAGTTTTTATTTTCCATGGTGAGGTGATATTACAGTTACCTATTAAATGCAGATTAGAAAAATTATCATTAACCCAACTGAAGAGTTAAATCTTCTTGGGAAAAGGTGATACATCACAGACAAATTCTTTTAAATCATGATAACATTTCTGAAATATTCAAACCCTGAAAGTCAATTTTTTTTTTTTTTAATTTAAACTGCATGGTTTAGATGATAAGTAGGGACACTGAAATAGGTTTATTTACAGTGTCACTTGCATTCTTTACCATCAGCTGTAAGCAGCCAAGTCCTCAATTTTGATACTAATATATTTTTCATTTCAAAAATTACAATATTTCTCACAGTCGTGCTGCGTTTGGGAGATACACAGTCATGTCAACGTACATGAATTTTATGAGAAGGAGATAGAGGTGAGAGTTATGGAGCAGTGTGGTTTGGTAGCCATATTATTTCATCGTGCAAAATCATTTGTCATGTTTGCATATACCATGGCAGCATGAAAAGTGAATGACATTCTGCAAAAGTGATCAGGTTTCCTCCTGTGGATTTCTGCTTTTAAAATTTTGGTGTAGGAGTTTCATAATAGTCATTTGCTTGCGTTTTTGTTTTTTGTTTTTGTTTTTTTCAAGTTCCTGGGAATATAAATGGGAATTCCCTTGGTGTATTACCTTTTAGACTTACAGCAGATGGGTGCCCTTCAAAGACATTCCCACCATCTTTCTGTGGTTCAGAGAAAGAGGTGCTGGTTATGTGGCTTTAGAACTGGGTGCCACATACTGAGAGGACAAAAGATAAAGACAAGGGAGTTTTTCCTTAGACTAAGCTTTCAGTGTGATAATTGTAAAGCTGTATTAGTTTGTCTTCGGCTCCCTTCTGTCATTTATATTACAGATAACAACTTTTTGTTTAAAAAAAAAAGTCTTGAGCTTTACATTATTGAGATACCAGATTACAAAAGAAATATTTTCACAGAACCAGGCATGAACTTGATTTGTCCAGTTAGACTAAAACAACTTTTCAGAAAAAAAAAAAACAAAAAACAAAATTTAGCAGCTAAGTGTAATTTTTTTGATTGGTTTTTATGATTCTCTTACATTCACATTCATTCAGAATGCTTCAAAATATTAGAAATTAGGCAAGATAATTTGGATTAGGTTAGTTATAGTAAAGAGGTATTTATCTGTAGCCATTTTTAAAGTATGTTTAAATTATAAACAACTGAATACTTAAGATGGATACTGTATACAACTATCTGTATTATAAACATATCAATATACAAAAGTTAGGAAACAATAGAAGTTCAACAAAAGGGACTTGAATATTTACTTCCCTTACATCTTTCTTTTTTTTTTGCTTAATCCTTTAGAATCCAGAGGCCCTATTGTGCCTTTAAATGTAGCTGACCAAAAGCTTCTTGAAGCCAGTGCACAGTTTCAGAAAAAACAAGGAAAGAACACTATTGATGTCTGGTGGCTTTTTGATGATGGAGGTAAGGTGCTTAAAATATATATTTTTAATAATTTTAAATTTACTGAAGTAGCGAGAACAGCATTAAGAAATGGCACGCACTCTTCCCCCCAGACCCCACTCACGTCCGCCAGCATTCCCAAAAGAAACGGGTTGGTTTCAGGATCAGGCACAGCAATTAGTTGTCAGGTCTTCCGTATCCTTCAGTGTGGAACTTGCCTTGTACTTCTTGAGCTTCATGGCCTTAAGATTTTTTTTAATGTTACAGCCCATTTTGTAGGATGTCAGTTAGTTTGGAGTGCTGTTTTCTCTTCTATCATAATTTGTTTATGTGTTTGTGGCAGAAATATCACAGAAGTTATGCTGTGCTCCTCTGTCTACATCTCATTAGGTGGCATGTGATGTTTTGTCCCATCCTTGGTGACATTAACTTTGACCACTGAGTAGTGCGGCTTTCACCAGGTCTATCCACTGGAAAGTTACTCCTCCCTTTATGATTACAGGTCTTGGGGGTGACAGGGGAGGGGAGGAGTTACTTTAAGAGTATTTAAATATTTCATTTTACCTTTACCACTATCTTTAGCATCCATAAATGTTTCTTCCTGAATTTATTGTTATTGTTGTGATTGCCAAATGATAATTTTCCAAACCCATTATTTCTTCCTTGTTTATTAGTTGGCATATTACTATAAGGAAGAACTTTCTCTTTATTTCTGTCAGGATGGACTCATTGATTCCTGTTTTATTCAGTGGGATATAATTTGTTACTCTCATTATTTGTTTTGATGTTCCATTTGTCCCGTGTTTAGCAGTGGGATCCTCTTCTGTGTCCATTTATCATGTCCAGTCATCTTTTAGTTACTTTCTGACACGAGACAATGTTACAGGCTCAGTTTGTAGTTTTGTTCTTTCCCCACACCAGCTATGGAAGCAACCCTTTATCCAAGGAACACTGGTTCCATTTAGTGGAGAATAGTATTTAGAAACAAAGATCAAGGTGTTAGATTTGCTACTAGATATGTTCCCAGGACCACTCAGAGGACAGAGCTAGGAAATATGCATATATATGTTTGTGTGTGTGTGTGTGTGTGTGGATATAGAGATACTATCAATTCAGCCCAGCTTCTCCCTTTCATATTTCTCATTTCAGTGTTAAACCTGGCTCCCATTAGGGTCACTGAATAGACTCATTTCCTCAGTCCTCCTGTCTGTGACTAGTTTCCCGACTCTGCCAGTCCACGGTCCCATCTGGTGCTCTTCCTCAAAGGGACCTGGACTCCACGGGGCTGCCCTCCTTGCCTAGGCCTGCCTAATGGCTTTTTTGGCTGAATCATCAAGGAAGGACAGAAAGAATTTTTTATATTGAGTTGTAGTGAGCGTGATTTTAGAGACTAAATTGAATTAAAAGTTTTTGAATGAGAAATTAACATTTTTATAAATCATTTGTTATATTTTTATAATTCAGGTTTGACCTTATTGATACCTTATCTTCTGACTACCAAGAAAAAGTGGAAAGACTGTAAGATCAGAGTATTCATTGGTGGAAAAATAAACAGAATAGACCATGACCGGAGAGCGTAAGTTCATTTTAAAATTGAAGGGCATTAATCCAGTGGCACTTCATTATCACAATATAGATTTGATAGGGGAAAAATTAGACAATCCAGAAAATGTCAATCATTTCCTCTTTTCTATACTGAAACTGAAAATTCTACTTAAACATAACTTCATTGTCTTTAATTTAGTCTTCACGTTTAAGTCGTAGGTACTTAATTTTATTTAAATGTGGTATTTTTAACATATTAGCATTTAGAAGGTTCTTCTTAAATTCTTGTGGCATTAAAATATTAATCAGCTGTTTTTCTTTCAATTGGGGAAGAAAGTACACAAAATTGCATATTATATGCAGGATGCATTTTGTAGACTTCTAGACGACAGAAATCGCAGGGTGCTGTTGTTGTGCATCCCCTTCTCTCTGCCTGTCCACAATGCCGGTGCTGGTTTCAGTGCTTCTCTCCTGCACATTGAGCGCCTTTGCCTTGTCTCTGACATTCCTGCGTGTGTTGTGCACATCCCTGCCAGTTTCATGCTTGGAAAGCAGAGTTTCAACCACATGATTCCTCCACCCAGAATACTCGAACAACTTCTCCATTAGCTACCAGAAAAGTCTAATTGCTATGAGGCCTTGACAATATGTTCACCTGTTCCCTTTCCATTTTTATCTCGTATTCCCGCAAGTATGCCCTGCCTTACACTTCTGCGTATTCCCTAAACATGCTGTGAATTCAGGCTTCTTCTTAAGCTCATGTCTGTCCTATAAATATGAGTGGCTGTTCACTTGCCTTTTTCCTATTATCTGTTTAAATACGCCATTCTTTAAAGCCCAGCTCAGTTCTTTCTCATGCTTTCCCTGTTTTTTTCCCCTTTACCCCCTTCACTAGTTGTTATGTTTCCTTCCCGAATCACAACACACGTGATACCTACCACTCCTCACACTCTGGCCTGTATTATATTTTCTTAAATTTGAGTTTTGTGGGCCCTATAATGTTTAGCACATTGTATTTAAGTAAGAACTTAGTATAATAGGTAGATACTGGAATTCAAGTAGATGTTTATTCATTTCTAATAATGAATTATGCAAGAAATACTAGTAATGAATTTAATAGTTAAACCTGTAGCTTATCTGTTTTCTAATATCTCATGCCTTAATTTTAAAAACTCATTTTATTGAAAATAAAATTCTCTTTTGTTAATTGCTTTTCTTGTGTGTATGTATGTGCGCTTCACCTTTTCTATTGTTGCCACCGGTGTTTCGTTGCCAACTATGCTTCCGAAAGGGTATTTACTGAAAAATTAGGCTTATTGGTGTTCCTTTTCCGTGCCTGTTCCAGTTGCTCTTCTCCCCCTCCCCCACAAAAAGCTGTGAAATTAATCTGCTCTTGGCTATATCTTCAGGTTGGCCCACAAAGTCGTATTTGGGCCTTGAGATGGGCATTTCTCTTGGATGGAAGAATAATCTAAAAATAATATCCATTTACTAGTTTTTACTGAAATTCATATACTTACTAATATAATTTGACTAAAATTAGCTTTAAAAATACTAGTTGTCATTCAGACTTCATTTTCAATGTCTTTCTCTGCCTAGTCACTATTGGACACCAAGGAGAAATTCAGAGACAGTAAAAGAATGTCACCGTAGTCTCTACTCGGGGATTTAGAGGTCTGCTTGTGAATGAACAGTGTGAATTAATTCAGGTGGACGCTGTTTAGCACCTTGTAGGCTTTTCCTGTGAACCATGCTCTTCGGGTGGATGGATTCAGCCCAGTATAGAATCAAACTACTTACATGCGCCCTTCATGTATCTCAGTGCTTATTCATTTTTGTTACAGGATGGCTACCTTGCTTAGTAAGTTCCGGATAGACTTCTCAGATATTATGGTCCTAGGAGATATAAATACCAAACCAAAGAAAGAAAAGTAAGTTATTGTATAAATTACAAATTTCTGATCCTTTTTTAGTTGGCCTACTCAGACACAAATTCAACTTAAACTAAGTACCTAGAGGTTTTTTCCCTGCTATTAGTTACATGTGAAGTCAATTTTTAAAAATTTAGCACTGATACTTGGCATGCCTATAGCAGATATTAAAGTAAGTCTAAAGAGTTTTCAGTTTTTGGAGAGGATTTCAATCACTACTTTATGTGATTTCTGAAAATTGTTAATGTCGCCGATGGTTTATTTCCATCGTCCCTGCCCAGATTGATTATAACCACTCAATCCCTGCTCCAAATGCCGATTACTTTCCACTGTTTTATTTTATTGCTAAAGTAGGAGAATCTAAGAATTTACCTACAATAATTGCATTCAGAATTCTCCTAGCACAGACTCTTGGAATATTCTACCTGAAAATGGTATACAGAAGTTGTTATAATTATAGTTGTATTTATTTTACCAGATATAATTTTAATTATTCTCAGATAAATGTTGAAGAAATGATGAAGCTGATATAAAGAATTTATTTTAAATAGAAAATAGTAAGGTATATCTTTTGAGATTATAATCAGGGAAAGATTGCTTCTTTTATAAAACAATATATACCATGTGCTTTATACTAGATTGATACTAAAAAATATTTCTCATATTCATACGAGATTACAATGCCATTCATGTTCTTTTATTACTTTTTGTCCTAGTAAGGATCTCTGGATCTAGAAATTAATTCTGTATCTTTTAAAATTTTAGTATCTGCCCTTTCCTCCCTTCAAAATGTTCTAACGTATTTTCTTGCGCTACTTTTATTCATTGGTATTTGAACTGGGAAAGCCTTTGGGTATATTGAGCAAAGTAGTAGCACAGTTTGCATTTTGGCTACTTTGTAAAATTTATTCAAGTTGAGGGCGATGGGCATAGAGAGGCAGGGAGATCAGCTTTAGCAGTTAAAAACAGCAATTTTATTACACATTGAGTATTCCTTATCCCAAATGCTTGAATTTCAGATTCCTTTGGATTTTGAAATATTTGCATTATACATACTGGTTCAGCATTCCTAATCTGGAAATCTGAAATTCAGAATGCTCCAATGAGCATTTCCTTTCAGCATCATGTTGATGCTTAGAAAGCTCCAGATTTTGAAGCATTTCAGATTAGGGATACTCAACCTGTGTTGTCAGTATGAATTTCTAATCAGTTCGAGAGGCTAGAAATTGCTATTTTTTAAATAAGTCGCCAAAGTGATTGTTACAGTTTGGGTATGGAGGGGAGCATGATAGATGAGAAGCACTAACTTTTCAAGTTAGAATTTAGTGTTTAAGATCTTCTTGTTATGTAATTTAAATAAAGTTAATTGTCATTTTTCTTTCAATTTTTTAAGTATTATAGCTTTTGATGAAATGATCGAGCCATACAGACTTCACGAAGATGATAAAGAACAAGATATTGCAGATAAGATGAAAGAAGATGAACCATGGCGAATAACAGATAATGAGCTTGAGCTTTATAAGACCAAGGTTCTTTTCTTCTGCTTCCTTGTCATTAATCTTCTATGTGGTTCTTTAAAATCCTTAAGACATAAATACCAAGAACTGCAATTTGGTGTGGAAGGAACCAATTATAATGGTCTAGAAATGACTTTGTCCTGTTTCATTTCAGACATACCGGCAGATCAGGTTAAATGAACTACTAAAGGAACATTCAAGCACAGCTAATATTATTGTCATGTAAGTAATATCTGTATTAAGATTTTATTGTTATTCATTTTTGGATGATGTACTTTGAGTTAATTTATAGTCCAAGTACATATCTATATAGCACTCATAATGGCTTGGTGGTTATAAGGAGGAAAAAACTTTTTTGAATATACTTTGCTTTAAGCTTTTGGAGAAATCATTTAAGTTAGGAGGAAAGACAAAAACTTTAAGCATTATATGAATCTAAGTAATTCTTTATCATAATAGGTTATTCTGAAACTTTTCCTTTACCCTTCTTCTCATCTTTTCAAAATTACTTAGCTTTGTAAACACTACAACGTAGCCATCAAGCCTTTGTGAGGTAGGATGGTCCCATGTTAAAATTTGGATCCTGGACAGCTTGCTTCTTTATGACAATAACCCCAGAAAGTTATTTGGAGGATTAAACTTGAATAGTGATTCCTATCTGAATCCCCATTCCCAGGTTTCCCCACACACAAACTTTACATATAGATGCATTGCCCTCGAATTAAATATAGATGCTAATTGCCTACTTTGGCTCTTCCTCTATTAAAGTAGGTTAGCTAGATATTACTTGAACCCAAATTTTCTCAGTTCTAGAGCCTTTGTCCTTAACAAATAAGGAAAGCTCAGGCCTCCAAAAAACCGTGTCAAGTGATGAAAAAAGTAACTAAAGGATTGTTAGTTTAAAAATAAACATTCAGTATATCAGAAAGTTTCAGGTTCTACTGATAATCAAATACCTGTAATGGAAGACACTAAAACATAGAAATTTAGAAACTTCACTCTGCATAACAGCTAGCCACTACATTATCATTTAAAAATAGAAACTAAAACTCAGAAAAATAGAAGAAGATAAGAATTTCATTTATCCATATGTAGCTTCCATTTTCTAAATTCCGATCGAAACATCCCTTTCTCCTAAAAGAATTCTATTCTCGTGGAAGAAGGGGGAATTTGGGATTTAGTGTTAGATACCAAATTATTTTGGTTTATAGAAATATTTATTTGCTGTTCTTAAAGAATAGGTTTTTAAAAATCTTTTGTTTACAATTGAAAACATTGGAATAGTAATATGATTGTTTAGTACAGTCACACGCTGCATAAAGGCGTTTTGGTCAATGATGGACCGCATATGTGGCAGTAGTCCCTTAAGATTATATAATGATTTTTATAGTGCCTTTTCTATGTTTAGATATACAAATACTTACCATTGTGTTCAGTTGCCTATAGAATTCAATGCAGTGACATGCTGTACAGATTTGTAGCCTAGGGGCAATAGGCTCTACCTTATAGCCCAGGCATGTAGTAGGCTGTGCCATCTAGGTTGTGTAAGTGCGCTAGGATGATTGCACGAGGGCGAAATTGCCAAACGACACATTTCTCAGTACACATCCCCATCGTTAAGTGATGCGTGACTGTAGTTGCTATTCCTATGTGCAGAATTTCACCACACTCAGAAGTATTCTGTAATTATAATAAATTATAGTAAATTCTAGTTAATTTTATCATGACTTCATTTGTAATTTTTGTTACATTTTACTCTTCTCAAATGTATTGCTCAATTTCCTTTCTGTTTTGGATGCCAGGAGTCTTCCAGTTGCACGAAAAGGTGCCGTGTCTAGTGCTCTCTACATGGCATGGCTAGAAGCTCTATCTAAGGACCTACCACCCATCCTGCTAGTCCGTGGGAATCATCAGAGTGTCCTTACCTTCTATTCCTAAACGTTCTACACAATGGACAGTCCTCCAGAGTGGTACTTCAGTGCCTAGTGAAGTAACTGAAATCTTCAGTGACATATTAACATCACAATGGCGAATGGTGACTTTTCTTTCACTATTTCATTAATTTGAAAGCACACAAGAAAGTTGCTCCATTGCTATGTGTATGGAGATTTCAGTTTTAGTCAATTCCATGTCTCTATCTTAATGAATGGTGATTCTTTCTTGGACTGAAGTTCATAAGAGTAAAGTTTTCCTTTGCTACTGGAATAGCAATAAAAGTGTGTTATTTTTTGATTGATGAAAGGAGTACAAAAAGCCTTTAGCCTTGAGGTGCCTTCTGAAATTAACCAAATCTCATCCATATATCCTCTTTTATAAATTTATAGAATGTCAGACTTTGCCTTCAGCTATTATTTTTGTTTCTGGTCTCTTCCACCTTAAGACAAAATGGACACTGCTTTTCTTCTTCCGTTGAGTACTGTATGTTTTCTATTACTTTTTTAAAGGTATCTGTTAGATGTTAAAGGTGAAAATTAGGGCAGGTTAATGAAAAATGGAGAAAAAATATGGTAATCAAAAAGTGACCCCAAAGTTAGATTTATACGAGTACTTGTAAATGTAGAGCTAAGATAAAAAATCCCAAAATACCTTTTTAAACCCTTCTGATTGGCTATTGTATCAATCTTTATTATTATTTCTTGAAACCTTAGGGAAGGTTGAGGATTTATCTAATACTTGGAATATACCATGCTGAAAAATTACATGTTGTCATTCTTTAAACAAGATCATTTGTATTTATTTGAAGAGAGATCTGTCCTAATTTAGAATTTTCCTCAAATCTGAGGGACTTTTAAGAAATGCTAACAGATTTTTTTTCTGGAGGAAATTTAGACAAAGCAATGTCATTTAATAGAATATTTCAATAAACAGTACGTGGAATTTCACTATCCTGTACCATCCTTTATAAATCATTAAAATAATGTTTCATCAAATGGTTAAATGGACCACTGGTTTCTTAGTGAAATGTTTTTAAGCTTGCTTCATTCAATTGTCAAATACACTTAGTCTTAATACACTCAGGTTTGAACAGATTATTCTGAACATTTAAATTTAATCCATTCTTAATACTTTAAAACTTTTGTGTTAAGAAAAACTGCCAGTTTGTGCTTTTGAAATGTCTGTTTTGACATCACAGTCTACTAGTACAATTTTGACAGTGCATATGTACTGTTACTAAAAGCTTTATATACAATTATTAATGTGAAGTTTTTCATTTTTTATTCAAGGAAGGATTTCCCAAAAACATTTCAAGGGATTTGTGTCTACATATCTGTATATGTGTGTGTATATGTATATGCATACACAGATGCATATGTGTATATATAATGAAATTTATGTTGTGGTGTTTTGCATTTTACAGTGATCAAGATTCATTAGATTAAATTATTTTTTGTTTAGTAAACATGAGTTCAAAGTCAGATTGACGGACATGGTTTCACGGAGAACAAGGCAGCCATTCGAAGGGCATGCTGTCATTCACACAGTTGCCAGTTAAAGATGGAGAACGTTTCCATCTAGAATGCTGGATGCGTTGGGATAAGTTTCCATGGTGTAGAATTTATGCAAGTGTCATGAATCTTGATAGAAATCTATAAAATTATTCTTTTCAATGGTGCAGTATTTTGCTGCATGAGTATGAATTCAATAAATATAAATCGGAGATCTGATAATTTTGAATTCAGAATATTAAGAAAATGAAGTAACCGATTTTCTAAAAATTCTTTTCTACATTACAACTCATAGCATTGTTCCATTTATTGCAGGTTTTGCAGTGTTTGGGGGGAAAGACAGAAATATATTCAGTAAACAATATCATGTGTGAACTTTTAAAATGGATTATAGGGCATGGACTGAGTGCTGCTATCTTGATACGTGCACAGGTACACTTACTTTTTTTTTTTTTTAAGTTTTTTCCATTCAGGAAAACATCATTGTGATCTATACTACAGGAACCAAATGTCATGCATTATACATGTGTGTATAAAGTACATAAAATATATCTAAATATGCCTAATGTGGGGAGGGTAATATTGTTTGTGAAATAATGTAAGAAGCTTTTCACTTAAAAAAAATTGTGTTACTTTCACTTAACACTAGACACCAGGTCAAAAGTTTCAAGGTTGTTGTAGTGCTCTAATAAATTTCAATGATTAATTCTTAGAGATGCTAGCTAGTGTTGAAGCTGTTGTACCTTATTTATGCTGAATTTTGATTATTTTAATGCCAAAATTTTTTTAGTTCTAATCATTGGTGATAACTTGGAAATAAATAATTACACAATGGCATTTGACAGTTCATTATTCCTATAGGTAAGAATTCAATGGGTTTAGAGAGAATGGTGGTGTTAAGCTGATTATTAACGGTTACTGAAATCAAATATTTATTTGTTACATTATTTCGTTTGTATTTTAGGTTTCCTTTTGCATTCTTTTTATATGCTTTCTGACATTACATATTTTTAGACTATGGAAATAATTTAAAGATTTGAGCTCTGGTGGATGATTACTAAGTTTGAAAATGTAATATTTTGATAATACTGTACTATAACTGTCACACAAATGCTTTTCTAATGTTTTAACCTTGAGAATTGCAGTTGCTGCTTTGTACAGAAGTTGCTGCAATAAAGGAAGTGGATTCATTAAACTATTTTATGTCTGCTCTTATTTTATCTTTTTTATAAATCTATGCCAACTTCATGACTTAATACCATTTAGACAACTATTTCATTGGCGTCTGAGTTTTTAAAATAGATTTTGCCTTAATATTCATGCCTTGGAAAAGTTGTTTGAAATCATTCATTATCCTTAAGCCTTTGGAATAATCACTATTGATATTAATAGTGATGTAAGATGCAGATCATTGATTTTTTTTTTTTTTAATGACTTAGCTTTTCTGATTCTGCTTTATCTGTGGGCCAAATCCCTCATTTATGAATGAGGAAACTAGATGATTAAAAAGGATTCATAGTCCCTGAATATAATCTGATTCTTTTCTTTCAGAGATTTTTAGCTAAGCTGATTTACAGTTTTACAAAGCATTTTCACTTTCTCATTTGAACATTACAGTAGGGACATCATATATGTAGGACATTGAGTTTATCTCTTTTACTCTTGAGAAAGCGGCGTGGTGCAGTTTAGGGGGTTTCGCGAGGCCATGTGGTGAATCGCAGAGGACGCGGGCCTTGAGCCCAGTTCTTTCATCCCTTGCGCATTTACTGCCGCCTGGTCCGTAAGATCCATGGCTGGGATAGACGGGTCTTTTTCAACTTAGTCATCCTTGTCTTTCCAGCAAGTATGTGCTCAGGTAATACAAATTACAGTTAGAAATACAGATTAGCTATACGATGCTTTAATAAGTCTGAAATTAAATGTGAATGTCTATTGGATGATCTGTGCTTCTTGCATATTGTCAAATAAGCTATTTAGGCCAGTTTACTTATTTCTTTGGGTAGTTAAAAGAGAATTCAAAGGCATCTATGAATGAGACATTTTCTAATGTCATACTGTTCATTAGTTTTCAAAACAGGAATGTAATTAATCTTTGAGGCAGCAAGGTTTTTTTTTTGTTTTTTTGGGTTTTTTTTGGTTCATTTCACTAGGAGAAAAGACAAATGCATTTGCTATGCTTCCCTCTTTATATACCGATAGGATGTTTGTAGGGTCAAAACAAATAGATGGTAGTTTAATGTTTAATTTTTGGGGTAAAGATAGCACAAGTCCTAGGACATACTCCATAGAAAGTACTATTTAGTTTAGCTAGTTCAAATAGTAAATACATGAAATGTGTCAGTGGGTTAACCAATCTGGCATACTTTTTCGGGGAGGACACTAAAGATCTGAGTTTCATTGCCCTTTACGGAATGTGCTGACAACAGTCGTAGGGTTGTTTTATGTGTGATAGGCATTTCAGATAGTCCATTAAATATCAGCCCATTTTCCCCCTTTGAATCTACCACTGAATGTTGTTAGACAAGGTAAAAAGTTTGAAACTTGTTTTAGGGAAAACATGAATGCCTCTGAATGTGTCACTTTCTGTGGCTGCTGTCCTCACAGATCAGAAACGCGTTCCCCAAAACAAGAGTGCATTGTCAACACGTATCCTTTGTTCCACTATTCTAAGATATGAATATAAATTACCAGTATATTCTACCCATAGCTACAAATGAAAATAAGGGTATTTTTTTGATCCACAAAACAGGATCAGTGATCCATGGATATTGAATAGAAGAACCTGACTCTGTGCTTGTCAGAATTTCATTAGCATACTGCTGAAGCTTTGAGGTGGAGAATTGTGGAGATTTTGTCCTGGACAAGTTAACTTAGTCTAAAGAAGGGAAGTAGTTTATCAGATAATTTTATATCTAGCTCTCATATCTCTAATAGCAGATACAGCAACAAGAATTAAAATTAAGCAATGTTCATATTTTTTATTTACATAATAAGGTACACATAAGATATGAACTCTTACAGGATATGATTATACTTGCTCTTTTGTATTCTAAAAATTAAGCTTCAATTAAGCCATTTTTGAAGGAGGTAGTCACAACTTGAAAAGGAACAATCTATAGGTGTTTATCTGAATAACCAATAAGCCACAGGTTATTTTTATGTTTGTAATTCTGCTTAAGCCATGAAAAGTCTCCTTTGAGTTCCTAAAAAGTTAATTAATTAAGAAATTTGGAAGATATTAAATAACAAGGACAATTTTGGAAGTAGGATAGGTGGTGGCAGTGAGATAGGAAAGTTATGCTCCAAGAAGAGGTTCATGGATTGCAAAAGATTTGCATTTTTATTTGTTAAAAGACTTACAGTCATATTTCCTTTTGAGAAATAGTGAATTATGAAGAATGGAAGTCTGGTTTTTCTGAATTTTTAAATCTCTTGACAAAAACAGCATCTTCTGTTAGCTACATGGTACCACTCTCAGAGCTATAGCCTACGTCTGGCAGGTAGTCTATTCTCTGTGGTTTTGCCGTCAGTAAAGATAATCCTTTGCTTACTATCCATGCACCTGTGAGTTTAGTATTATTGACATCAATTTCACACTTGCGTTTTTTTCCCAGAAAGTTCATGGTGAGGAAGCACAGGTGTGTTATGCATTGAAACACTGACTGAACAGTGGTTCTCAAACTTCAGTGTGTACAGAATGAACCACAGGGCTTGTGAAAACATGCTTTACTCCTACCACTTAATCTCTGTTCTAAGTGAAATTCTTCTCCTTTACATACGCTGCTTTTCAGTTATGGTTGCTTTCCTTCATTCTTCCATGGTATACACATATTTCCATCTCTTCTCATATTAGCTGTGAATTCAAATAATTACCTCCTTTCCAGATTCTTCAGTGTTTTCCTTTCATATCGGTTAGGTCTTTGTCAGTGGCAGGAATAGAACCCAAAGCAGGCTAACAGAAAAAGGAAGTCTAGGAAGGCATCTGAGTTTAGGGACTCAGAACAATGTCATTAGGGCTCTGTCTATGTCTTTCATTGTCTCTGGTTTGCCTCTCTAGGCTTGATTTGATGCTTCAAGTAGACTGTCACCACGTCGTGTGCTCTGTGGCTTCTGGGAAAGAAATCATAGTCCAGGCAACAACTGCAGTAAAAAAGGTAGTATGTCTCAAGTTTGGGCAGAAATGACTAGGGAAGGACCCCAGTGGGTTCGGTTTGGGAAATGTGATCCCCTGATTCAGCTATGTCATTGATTGGGCATGAATCTTTGCCCATTTGACATGCAGTGAATTCTCTTTTAAAAAAAAAAAGTGGATTTTATTATTGAAAATAAGAAGATGAGGAAGCTGGGAAGACTAAACCAATAGGTATCCCAGGATTGCCCTAAATAATAATGCTGCCCCACGTTTCACTGAAAATCAGAGAAAACCCTAAGCCATTTGCCTCCTGTGGAGGTCCATAGTTATAGGTTACAGGGACTTGGGGTCTAAGTCCAGCACCTTTATGATGATCAGGTCCAGGTGTGGCTCCTCATCGTGCAACCTACGAACAGCCAAATGATATTTTTACCCCTAATTCACCTTACAATGACTGATGTTTATTGAATGCCTCCGTGTACCAGATACTTGGCATGTTTTATCTCATTTGATCTTCACAGCTACTAGGCAGATTCTGTAATCTCCATTTCTCAGATGGGAACACAGGAGTAAATCCAGGTCACGTAGTGCAAAGCCAGGGTCCAGATTCAGGGAGGGTAACCGAACCCCATGCTCTTAAACACTCAGCTAGACTGCTCCCAGTCTACCTATAATTAATTATGGAGAGAAAAGAGGAAATCACTATGAGAACATTTATTTGGAAAAGGAGAGAAGTGAGTTCCATGGTTGGTCACTGCTTGCCTGGGTTCTCTCTCCGCGGTCATCCTCTCACGCATTGTCTTCCATGGCTGCATGCAAGGATTTCCCTTCTAACCGTTGTTGCTGGGGGCCCAGGGATCTGAGGGCTACTCTAGAGAAGTCTCAGAATCTTGTTCCCAGGCTAGAGGTTTCTCTGGTAACACTCAACTAGCCAGCTGCTAGTTGATGTGACTTTGGGTATTTTAGGGCTGGTAAGCAACCCCAGCAACCTTGGAAGTCTGATCCTTGATCTGAACTCTGCTCTTGTATTTTCTTTCTCTTAGCAACATAATCCATTCTCTAATCCTCAATTTATTGGCTGCAATGACCTGGCAGAGAGTCTCTTCCCCAGCCCAGGCTGTATCCCAGTCTGGTGCTTTATGATGACGGTAATTTCGACTGTGGAGTTGCAGTTTAGGCAAAGTTACATTCTAAAGTCGTCACAGGAAGTCAACATTGCACTTGAAAATCACTTATCACCCTAGAATTACACAGTTTCTCAGTGAGTCTAGCAAGTTTTTCCTGCCATCATTTCTTAAATTGTGTACCAGCTAAAATAGTTAGCTTGCAGTTAGGAACATATTGTTCATATAATACATTTAGTAAATACTAGGATTCCACAAGGAGGGGCCCAATACCACTGGCAGGAATAGAAAGTTCATCTCCCTCATGTTTTCCTTCAGCACAGATGGAAGCACTGGAATATTTTAGTTGTCATTGTCTTCACAACCTCGCTACCACCACCCTCCAATAGAATGTGTGTAATTCAATCTAGTTCATGTACATTGCAACTGTACTGGTTACTTTTGCCCAGAATGGTGTGCAGAGCCGGAGGGCATTGTCAGGTGTCTCCCAGATCTCAGCCTCCTTTCTGGTCCTGACCTTATCCATGCTTTAGAATCTACCCTTTACTCCTTTGGATTAAGACTGAGAATTGGGATTTGAAATGCTGAAAGGCATTTGATTGTTTAATCTCATCCAGGTACATTTTCTAGCTGCAGAAGAAAGAGCTTTTTCTTTTTTTCTTTAGCAAAACTACCTGTTTCCCCCTTTCTACTTTCACAAGGGCCTAGCTAGAAAAGTATACCCTTTTTTACACAACACTTGTTGAATCCTCCAAAAACAGCCAACAGCACATCAAACTATTATTTTCCAAAAGTTAAATACATGAGCGTACAAATAGAGTAAATAAGTTAAGGATTATGCTCAACCCTTTTGTAAGAGAACCAGTAAGATGGCAAAACTGGCTCAAAGAAGAATTAGAGGATTGGGATTTATGTCTTTCTCTAGGAAAGGCATTTTGAATTGCTTGCTGAGGTAGACACAGATCCTGAGCTTTAGGGTTATCTTTTGACTGGACAGAAAATATTTACATCTCCAACAGAGTAGAACATGTAGCTTCTTAGGGCCTAAGCCCTTGACAGGAAATATCAAAGTCCAACCCCTACACCAGCAGCTCCTCAAATGCAGCGTGGGGGCTCCAGGGGAATACTGACGCCCTTTCTGGGGTTCTGCCAAATCAAAGCTATTTTCATAATATTAAGATGTTAGTTGCCTTTTCACTCATTCTTTCTCAAGTGTACAGTGGTGTTTTCCAGAGGTCACAGGCCATGAGGACATCTTTGCTCCAGGGACTAATGGAACCTGTGAAACAACGTGATAATCCATCTGTCCTCTGCTAACTAGACATTGAGGGAGATTGTTCTATGCAGAACCATGCCTAGCTCCTTAATAATAATAGTTTTTGAAAAGTGTACTTTTTAAATATATATATGTTTTGCATTTACATGTATTGGATTTGTTATTTTTAATTATAATAAACATTTTTAAAATGTCTCAGTTTTGACATCTAATGCGATATATTGATAGGTCTGATACACACACACACACACACACACAAAGATATTTTAATTTTTAAAAGGGCGTTGAGACCAAAAGTCTGCTGCTGTGCTAAGCACGTAACCCCCAGGAGAGTCTGCTAACGGGCTGCCGCGTGAGCTGAGAGGATGTGCCACGGTCTTGTCCTCTTCCCAGTTTTAAGTGTTTTTTTCCTCAATGAGGACCTGATGTCTGATGCTTTTCTTCCAAGCCCCCCGGAAGCTCCAGACTCAGTGGGCATGTGGTCTGAGCTGGAAGATAAAAGCGGTAAAAGCCTCATCAGCATTTTGCTACCACCCAAAAAGGCGGCTTCTTCCCAAACCCCCATTTCTAGGTAGCAGTTTTAGAATGAGCGGAAGAGTTGACTGGAAGGAAATGGAAGAGGTCATAGATTCGAAAGAATTGAACCCCTGGGCTTCAGGAAGGAGAGGAGCAGCGTCCTCCGAAGGGCAGTGGGATAGGGGTCCACCCTGGTCGCAGGACGTAAAGGGCTTCATTCTCTGTAGAGATTTTTTTTTTAAGTGAAACTGTCTAAAAGTCAGTCTGCTTTTATTATTGCCATGCTTTGCAATTCTAAAACACTAGAGCAAAGGGAACCCCTTCAGCACACCCCAGTTCCCGCAGGAGAAGTCTTGAGGAATCCAGGAAAGTCAGTACCAGAGGCTGCCCTACAACCCTGTGTAGCTTCACGCAGGATTCAGATTTCTAGAAAGCTTGAGACACATACCCATCCCGTGAGCAGTTGCTTTGTCAGGGAGATGGAGGACTATGTCTCCGCAAACAAACCAAATGGGGAAGGGACAACTCCCCAGAGAATAAAAGGTGCTCTTCTGCCTTCATCGTGGGGTCCAGGGGTCAAGCCCTAAGTCCACTTTAAGGAGTGATCGAGATTGCAGGGGTTGGCAGTAAGTTTATTCTTAAGATGCAGGGGAGGGAGAAAGGTTGGGAGGTTACTTTCTGTGTTGAGTTTCACTTGCTATGTCACAAAAATGGCTAAGAACTTTTATAAACACTTTGTTGGTAAGAAAGGCAAAAGCCTCTTTAGCGAGACTGAGCTAGCCTCCCTGGTTTAGCCAGGCTGTCCTGAAAATGCACGGCTGCGTCTGTTCTTAGTATGGAAGATAAAAATCACAGGCTCTGGAGCCAAACCGCGCAGAGTCCAGTCCTGGTGCTGTCCCTTGCAAGAGAGCTTTTCGAGTGCTCACCGCTCGGCCCTCATGGCCGCACCTCGCTGGTGTTACCTGGCAACATGCCTGAGTCCCCAGGTTCTGTTCTGTGGTCTACTCCGGTCTAGGAGCTCCCCGGGAGAGGTGACCTTGGAGAGGGCTTGCATTACAGTTGGCGCTGAATATTGTTTAACGTTTGAGTTAGTGAGTGAATGAACCAAAAGACTGTTTTATCTTTTTAGTCTTACGAACACTGTGGTCATGTAATTTATTTTGTTTTCCACTTAATCTTGACTGATCAGGGAAGGACTATCCAGAGATTGTATCAGGTGCTTAAGGTGCTGAGTAAACCTCTGGCCTTTCACAATCTTCCTCTGCCCGCTCTGCTCTCACTCCTACTTGTTTCTTTTTCACTGATCTTGCAGTAATCTAGTACTCTGATACTACAGTGTCAGTCCATTTTTTGGAGCTAAGAGTGTTGAAATATTTAAAAATTAGGTAAATTTGTTTTATCCTTGTGAAAAAGCCAAACGAGCATCTGCCATCAGTGCCTTATCCTGTCAGGAGTCTGAGGATCGTGCTCCTCCGAAAGGCGTCCTTAAACACCTACTCTTGCTTTATGGTGCAGCCCGCAGTCACCATCTCTGGGCAACTTCTCCGACGTCCTGTTGCCGGACTCCCTTGGCAGCCCTCCCGCCGGATCTGGTGGGCCACCCCCTTGTTATTCATTCGATGCCGCATTAGAGTAACTGACTTACTCGCTTTTATATCTCCAGTGGCTTATGTTAGCTGTGGGCAGCTAGGAGTTTTCAACACGGGATTTTTTAGTGAAGGAATGAATGAAAATATTAATTATATAAAGGGGAAGGCTGCTGATGGGAATAGATGAGGGGGTTATAGGCACGAAGCCTTGTTAGGACGAGAGCTTTTTGAAACGGGTGTTTGGTTCAGTGTTCTAGTCATGACAACTACACACGATGATTTACGTGTCATGAGATGTTTCATGTATGTTTAAATGCTTGAGACCTAACTTAAAATAACCACTTTTTCAATTCATTAATTTCTTTCTTTCATGCTATGGATTACGATAGCATTATTTGAAGAAGAGGTCGTTTAATAATGTGTTTATTCAGTCAATGAATACTCACTGGCTACTGTATCCCTAATGCTTAGCATAGTGCATAGTAGGTCCTCAGGAAATATTCTTGAGGTAAATGAGTAGAATCAACCCATTTCAAAGTAAGAACTGGCTTTCCACTTTGTATGTCAAATAAGTCTGTACAAAAGTTAATGAACTATCAAAACTGGAGAAGTCTCACTATTTTAATCACCCCCTTGCTTGTTCTGGTTACAATAAGCCCAGAGAGGTGGAGCAGCTGGCTCGGCGCTGGCATTGTGGGTGTCTTTCCGCGCTCCACTGTGTCTCCTCGCTCTGCTTGTGGGCGATGTGACCATGTCCATTTATAAGTGACCTATAAAAATATTGATATAAAATTTATTGAACTGCCACATCCCAGTGCTATGCCTGGTACCTGGGACATAAAAAGGAATAAGGCGCTGTCCCTGTCTTTCCCTGAAGAATTCAGTCTCCTGTTGCAAATAAATAGTTGCAAGCCGTGTTGAAATCAGGAACAGCGAAGCAGATTTTTTTAAAATGCTCTAGAAAAACACTTGCTGGAGAAAAAGGTTAGAACGCCTCGCTATTATGGGATTTGAGAGTTGCACATAAACTTCAAAAATTCGGGTTAGCTTTTCCATTTACAAAGTGCATGAGGTGGGGACGCAAAGAAATGTGGGGGTTGTGGGTCAGGGACACAGGGACTCACAGTGACAGCTACCAGTATCTCATTTAACCCCGGCTCTTCCCTTAGACAGTTTCTGTTACGCCTGTTTTACGTAAGAAAAACCAGGGCCTCCAGATTTCAAGTGATGACAACGCTTACTTCTACCTCAGAGAAAAACTAGGTGCGGTGTGCCGCCAGGTGACACGAAACCAGGAAGCCCCTGAGACTGGGAAAGGGTCACCTGGAGAAGGGTGCATGGGGCCCCAGGCCTGAAGAGCGCCTTGGCCGGCCCAACTGGACCAGGCAAGAATTTAGGGGGCCTTGAGCCCCCTTCCCTGCTCGGCAACGCAGGCGGGAGGAGGCCAGGGGAAGGGCTGTGGGTAGCAAGGAGGAGAGGGCAACAGGGAGACGCTGCAGGAAGGGGGAGCAGGGCGGGGGAGAGGGAGCTATTAATAGTATTTAGTTGGCGGCGCGTCCAGTTCAGGCACCGGACTGTCATCTTAACTGCCTTGTAAAGGCCTCTCGGTTGTTTTTGTTCTTGAGGATTACTGAACAATTCAGGCCCACCGGTGGCCGCTGTGTGGAGAAAACCTTGCACGGAAAAGTACACAAATGGAAGCGAAGCCTTATGTATTGTTAAAACCTGTCTTTCAAGAGGTCCTTTCAAAACACAGGTGACTCAGTGTTGACATAGTCCCAGGGGCCTAAAAGGGGCGGGGAGGATTTCGCTTAACCCGGGCCACTCAGCCCAGGTTCGCGCCGGCAGAGGGAGCCTTCCTCCCGCCGTGCCCATCCTTCCCTTCTCTCTCCCTCTGCCGCTCTTGTTCCCGTAACTGCAGTCTTCACTTCCGTCCTTCCTTCCTGTCTTCTGTCGCACGTTTCTCAAGGTTCACAATGGGGTATGGGGGTGTTATTTGAAGAAAAGCACGTGACGTGAAAGTATTTTCTATTTTTAAAAACGCATCTTGCTTCCCGCCTTTGTTTCGGTTTTACTAAGTGCAAGCGGCGGAGTGAGGACGGCGCGGACGCGCTGGGGACCGGCCGACACTCAGGCCTCTGAGGCCAGAAGGCCCGGCCGCGCCCTCGGGGGCGGACGGAAGAGACGCTCCGATTTTCCTTTTAGCTCATTTTTGCCTCCTTCAGAGTAGAAAAAGGTGCCAGCTTTTCTCAGGCTCACATGGACTCCGGCAAAGAAATTTAGTGCCGGCCAAGTTCAAAGAACCCACAGAAACTCCCGCCAGGGGGACGCTGCGGGCGGAGTCATGGCGCCCGGCCCCGCCCCGCTTCAGGCGAGGGGAGAAGGACGGAGGGGCCTGGAGGGGGCGACTCCCGCCCGGTGCCAGGCGCTTTCCGTTGTTTGCTCTTACGCTATCTCCGTGGAAGTAGGAATTGTCCTCCGTTTCACAGAAAAGGAAACTGCGATTCTTAGAAGCCCCAGGTCTCAAATGATGTGGCGGAGTGCGAACAGCCCGCAGGCTTTGCACTGACGGGACCTCCGCCCGAGGGGCGTCCTGGTCCGCCCGTGCTGCCCTAGCGAATTACCTGAGACCGTGACCCGGAAAGGACAGAAGTTTATCCCCCGCAGTTCTCTGCTCCCAGGATGGCACCTTGAACGCTGCGATCTCACATGGCAGGAAAGCAAAAAGGGCAAAAAAGGAAGAACTTACTCCTCCAGCCCCTTTGTAAGGTACTAATCACCTCCTAACGGCCCCACCTCTTAATGTTACACTGGGGATGAAGTTTCAACACGAATTTTGGAGGAGACACAGACATCCAAGCCATAGTAAGGGGCGAGTCTCCTACGAAGTTCCCGCCCCTCCCGGGACACCTGACGCTCCTCTTTCAGTGCAGTGACCTCGTGTCTGTAGGGGACGTCTGAGCGACGTGAGTGTGGCACTTCTGACCTCTACATTGCAAAGTATGCTAGCTTTCACGTTTAATTTTGAGAACAGTTGTGTGAGATTATTATTTTTATTTTGTTGACAATTTTTTTAAGGCCTGGAAGTGAATATTTATTTAGAATTTGAAAAGAAATCACAAATTATTAATACAGATTTTAAGGAGCCAACCCAAACCACAAACACCAGAAGACAATTTATACATAAAATAAAACAAGGCCAAGTGAGATGAAGTCACATGCTTAAAATTTATGGCAGCTAGCGGCTTGATTCTCATATCAGGTTGTCTTACATCTGCTATTGTGGACCAGTTTTTACAAAATGTGTGAAGTGAAAGGAACGGGCCATCCCAAAGGTCCCTTCCAGGTCCTGAGTGCTGTGAGTTCTGGTTCTCGAGCGCTCTCACCTTGCGTCTCCCCTCGTCTTCCCAGTGCTCTGGCGTGGGGCTGCCAGGGGCACAGAGAGGCTTGATGACTAACCTTGGCTCACACAGGCGGTCTCTGCAACACCGAAGCCTGGGACGCAGGTTCCCTGTCGGCAGCCCTGGCATTGTGGGCTAGGTGTTTACTGTTTGGACTCACCTCACCCGTTTTCTTTGATGAGACGCATAATTTATTTCCCTATGGGACAAGGCACTTCTGATTTGCTGGGGCTGACATGATGCTGGCCAGTCAAAGTGATTGGTCCATCAACAAGATTATGGTCTACATTGAGCCAGTGGCAGGCAGCCTCAGGTCTTGCTATCCCCCTTTGGGAGAGAAGTGTGCTGTCAACTGGGTTTGCTAAGGTGGCCATTAAGGACTGAACGTTCGTGTCCCCCCAGGATTCAAATGTTGAACCCTAATCCCCAGTGTAACTATATTTGGAGATGGGGCCTTTGCAGAAGTAATTAAGGTTAAACGAGATCAAAAGGATAGGGCCCAGATCCCATACCGTTAGTGTCCTTATAAGAAGAGAAAGACAGGCTGGACGCGGTGGCTCACGCCTGTAATCCTAGCACTCTGGGAGGCCAAGGCTGGTGGATCGCTCAAGGTCAGGAGTTCGAGACCAGGCTGAGCAAGAGCGAGACCCCGTCTCTACTAAAAATAGAAAGAAATTATCTGGACAACTAAAAAAAAAAAAAAAAAATATATATATATATATATAGAAAAAATTAGCCAGGCATGGTGGTGCATGCCTGTAGTCCCAGCTACTCGGGAGGCTGAGGCAGTAGGATTGCTGGAGCCCAGGAGTTTGAGGTTGCTGTGAGCTAGGCTGATGCCACGGCACTCTAGCCCGGGCAACAGAGCCAGACTCTGTCTCAAAAAAAAAAAAAAGAAGAGGAAGACAAACCAGAGGTCTCTCCCCATGTGCACACACTGAGCAAAGGCCATGTGAGGACAC
>CAUYSK010103929.1:0-30043 GCA_963575035.1 Avahi laniger | reverse complement strand
CCCGCAGCCTGTCTCATCCACACTGCACGGGCCAGCAGGGAGCCGCAGCTGCCTGTTACATTGCTGTAGTTACTTACATGATAGCAAAATGTTTGTGGGTTGGATAACTTTGAATGGCTATCTTGTGTGCCTCATGCCCCCACCCCACTCCCACCCCCACCAAAGGATTTATATCCAAATCTGAGTACATTCCTGTGATAGTATTTCATGTATGTACATCATTCTATGTGAACCATCCCCCACCGCCCAAATTGCTATGGGGCTATTATCCCCAGTTCTTAGCTAGAGAAACCGAGGTTCTGGAAGTTTCTTTGAATGGCCTGTATTTTCCCAGATGTCTCTGCAGGAAGCACATGGGCAACCATGGCAGTTGGAAGGGCAGTAATTAACCTAATGGATTTCGGGACGATATGGTCCCTGGCACCTGATGTGCACAGCTGCGCCCATCTGCACAGAGAGAATATCGCATAAAGGCGCTGGGGCTGAAACATCTGCTGCCTTCGCTCACCATCGAGATGGGTCTGACTGTACACACAAGCAAAATTTTAACGGTGAGAACAATCTCAGAGCACAAAGAGAACTCGTTTCTCCTTGGTAACTAGAAAGGAACCTGGCCGAGACCCTCTGTCGAAAGACAAACCCAAATAAATGTAAAATCTAAATCCTTATTTGCCTGTTTCTTTTTGTTTTCCCTACCTAACTGACCGGGGCCTTAGGATATTTAAGAGCACCCCTGGCCTCTACCCACTAGATGCCAGTAGTGTTCCTCCAGCTGTGACAGTCAAAAATGTCTCTGTAAGACCCAGAGCAATATACTTCCTCCTTTCTTCTGTCCTCCAGCCATTCAATCCTCACTTCTCCCCCTGCCCTGGAGGCAACCCATCTGTACCCCACTTTCTTGTGTATTTTTTCTACACAGGTTGAATGGTGGCCCCCCAACGATATGCCATATCCAAATCCTTGCAATCAGTACATGTTACCTTATTTGGAAAAGTGTCTTTGCAGATATAACTAAGTTAATGATCTTGAAATAATATCCAATCCTGCATTACCCTGGTGGGCCCTAAATCCAATGACAAGTGTCCTCATAAGAGGCAGACAAGGAGAAGACACAGACACACAGAGGAGAAGGTCATGCGACTGGATTGGAGTGAGGTGGCCACAAGCCAAGGGAGCTAAACGATGCTGACAGCCACCAGAGCCGGAAAAGCTAAGAAAGAATTTTCCCCTAGAGCCTGCAGAGGGAGTGTAGCCCTGCAGACCCCTTGATTTTAGATTGTTCGGACTCCAGAACTGTGATAGAATAAATTTCTGTTGTTTTAAGCCACCCAGTTTATGGTAATTTGTTATGGCAACCTTAGGAAAGTAGCACATTCGATGAATCTGGGTAAATATATGTTTCTCACAAATTCATAATGATATATATCATTCTGCACCTTGTTTCCTAGCTTAAAATTTTATTTTAGAAATCTTTTCATATTAATACTGTTTCATCTATCTTGTGCTGTATAAAAAGCCACCCCAAAACTTAGTGACTTAAAACAATGACAATCAGTTATTAGCTCACGGTTCTAGAGTTTAGGCGGGGCTCAGCAGGGCTGGCTCACGGCTGTTCCCCATGGCACCGGCTGAAACTGGAATGTCTAAGGCTGCTTTTTCACTAATGTGTCTGGTACCTCGTCTGGGATGGCCAGGATAGTAGGGACTGTTGGTATCTCTTGCTCTCCTTGTGGTTTCTCCATGTGGAGGCTTGAGCTTCCTCATTGGATGACGGTTGGGTTGTAAGAAGTGTTTCAAGAGAGCAAGTCCCAGTATGCAAGCTTTTATTAAGACTTTGCTTGCATCATGCTTTCAGTGCCCAAAACTGGTCACATTCCCAAGCCCAGAAATAATGTGGGAGGGAACTACACAAGGGTGTAAGTTTTGAGAGGCACGGTTTGTCGAGGGCTATCAAAGTAAAATTCTACCACTGGTATATCAAGAATTGTATCTTTTTTCCTGCTAAAATTTACTTTGGGCACATATGCTAGACAATATCCCTCATTCTTTTTAACAGCTGGTTAGCATTTCGTTATCTAGATAGACCATAATTTACTTAGCGAATCATACACTGATGGATGTTTATATTGCTTCCAAACTTTTGTGATTAAAAATGATGCAGCAAAAATAATTTTTATGTCTACATCATTTTGCACTTCTGTCAGACTATCCGTGGTGTGAATATCTAGCAGAATTGCTGGCTAAAACAGCATGTGAGTGTATAATTGTGATGGACACTGATCGACTATTTGTTTTCTATAGAAGTTGTATCAAATTACATTTCTATCAGCAATGTATGAAAGTAATTGTTTCCACACTCCAGGCATCCCAGGCATCAAACATTTTTATTGTTTCCAATGTGATAGATGAAACAAGGGATTCCTTTTTGTTTTAATTTATATTTCTCTTATAAGTGAGAGCAATCATGTTGCACATTTTCAAGAACAACTCTATTTTTCTATGAAACGTGATTATTTTATTTGCCCATTTTTGGAGGACTGTTGGTCTTTTTTGTTGATTTTAGGGATCAACTTATATATTGAAGTGATTTAGCCTTTGACCATAATATTAATATAAGTTGGAGGTTTTTTTCTGATTTGAAAGTATGACTTTGTTTATGATGTTTCTTTTCATGAAGAAATTGGATTCTATATGACCTAATTACTTTCTTTTCCCATGGCTTCCAGATATTGTCATACACAGAAAGGCTTATGACAATAAAAGACTCTGTGTGTGTGTGTGTGTGTGTGTGTGTGTGTGCGTATAAACACATACAGTCATGTATCACTTACAGATGGAGATATATTCTGAGAAATGCATCATTATAAAATTTTGTCATCGTGCAAAGATCAGAGAGTGTACTTCCACAAACCTAGATAGTACAGCCTCCTACACACTTGGGGTATATGGTACAGCCTATTGCTCCTAGGCTACAAGCCTGTACAGCATGTTACTGTACTGAACATCGTAGGCAGTTGTAACACAGTGATAAGTATTCGTGTATGTAAATCTATCTAAACTTAGAAAAGGTATAGTAAATAATACGGTCTAAGAGATAAAAAATGGTATCCCTGTAGAGGGCACTTACCATGAATGGAGCTTGCAGAACTGAACGTCCCTCTGGGTGAGTCAGTGAGTGGTGAGTGAAGGCCTGGGACATTACTGTGCACTTTTATATCACTGGCAGTGCAGCGAGTTTGTTTACATCAGCATCACCACAAATATGTGAACAACACATTATGCTAGGACGTGACACCACTAGGCGATAGGACTAGGCACTAGGAATTCCATTTTTTTTTTTTTCCCTAGAGATGAGGTCTCACTCTGTTGCCCAGGCTAGAGTACAGTGGCATGATCATAGCTCACTGCAACCTTGAACGCCTGGGCTCAAGTGATCCTCCCACCTCAGCCTCCCGAGTAGCTGGTACTACAGGCATGCGCCACCGCACCCAGCAGGTGATAGGAAATCTTCAGCTCCATTATAATCTTATGGGACCACTCTCATATGCAGTCCACTGTTGACCTAAACATTATGGGACACATGAGTATAGTATATATGTATGTATATGTAAATCAATCTCATATTTTAGTACTTTATGGATTTGTTTTTATGTTAAATTCTTTACTTCATCTGGAATTTATTTTGGTGTATGTTGTGAGGTAGGGATCCAATTTTATTTTTTTCTGGATAGTTTCTCAGTTATCTCAATGACGTTTATTGCATAAACCATTCACTCTTTATCCATGAATTTGAAGTGCTATCTTTTTCATATGCTAAATTCCCTTATTATCGGGTTTGAATTCTGGACTTGCTATTCTGTCCCATTGATCTGTCTGTCCATTCACATGCAGTAGCAGAAGTTTTAAAAATATCCTAACACTGTGCTATGTTTCATACTATGTCCTAAAGCCCAGCTCATATTGCTTTAAAAATAACCCGTTGGTAATTTTATTTGGTATTACATCACATTTTTTAGATTTAGGGAGGATCCTCTTGATTTTTGAATTTTGTTTCTGTCCAGGTCTTTTCCTGGGCCTGATCTTGATTACTCAAATGAACTTGGCAGCTTCTATGTCTGTTGATATCATGCTTCTGGTGGGAGCATCCTGCCTGCAAGTTGTCCAGGGGCTGTCTGGGTGGAGCCTGCTAAGAGCTGGGTTGTCTTAGGGACTGGAGGGAAGCAGGGGAGGTTGCTATGAGGTGTGTAGACAGGGGACAAAACAGGATTGCCTCAGAGGTGCCAGGAGAATCTGGGCAGACTGTCGTGTGGACCAAGTGTGAAGAAGTCAAGGGATGCTGAGAACCAGGAGAGTGAAGAGAAGCAGGGGGCCTGTCAGAGGAACACAAGTGAACAGAGGGTATGTCCCTAGTGCCTGTTTTGAGTGGCTATAGGAGGCTATGGATTCGACATAGGTGAAGGTCAAGGTGAGAGGGCTGTGAGTACAGGTGCCTGGTGGAGACTTTGCTTTGAGAGACAACACAGCGACAGGAAAGGGCTCCACACTGGGAGTCAGTCTGCCTGGATTCCAGTTCTAGCACCGTGACCAGGTTGCTGAGGGACAGCAAGATCAATCATGTTTGCACATCTTTAAGAACCGTCTATATATTCTTTCTATGAACAGTGATTATTTTCTTTGCCTATTTTACTTGCCCACATTACTTGCTCACTCATCTATGAAATCAGGGTTGAATTTGAGTATCTCTAACGTTCTTTCTGATGTAGTGCTTTATGGCTGTATGATTACTTTCGAGAGTGTAAGGGAAGATTCATGGCCTCAGGCTCTGGGTAATTTTCTCAGTCGTTTGAAGTTCCAGCTGAGGCTAGGGGTGGACTTGGGGTTTAAAAAGTTTAAAACTTCAACCTGGTGTTTGCACCTTTGCAGAGTCTGGGAAACTTGAGTTCCAATGTGTTCCATCCAATGGCTCCCCAATGTCAACAGAATAAAGCCCTGGTACCCTAGCCCGGAATGAAAGCACTTGCTATCTAGCCTGTTATTCCTTTCAACTGCATTGACCATTCTTCCCCTTGCGAGTTTATGATCTATTTGGGTTAGTGAAAAAGTAATTGTGGCTTTGGACGATGAATTTTAAGTCAGTATAACTAGACTCAAACACATCTTTGTTAATCAAAATAGGAACCATTACAATCAACACAGTTTTGCCAACAAGAAATAAGTTTGTTTCTTCCTGTGGGTAAAAATCTGTGCTTTGGGATTTGACGAATTCTTGGAAAGCATTTTCTGCATCCTGCTGGTTGTGGAAGCATTTTCCCTGCAAAATGTTGTCGAGATGCTTGAAGAAGTGGTAGTCGGTTGGCGAGAGGTCTGGTGAATATGGCGGATGAGGCAGAACTTCATAGGCCAATTTGGTCCAACTTTTGAAGCGTTGGTTGTGTGACATGTGGTCAGGCGTTGTCGTGGAGAAGAATTGGGCCCTTCCTGCTGACCAATGTCGGCTGCAGGGGTTGCAGTCTTTGGTGCATCTCATTGACGTGCTGAGCATACTTCTCGGATGGAATGGTTTCGCTGGAATTCAGAAATCTGTAGTGGATCGGACACGCAGCAGACCACCGAACGGTGAGCACGACTTTTTTTGGTGCAAGTTTGGCTTTGGGAAGTGCTTTGGAGCTTCTTCTCAGTCCAGCCACTGAGGTGGTTGTCATCAGTTGTGGTATAAAATCCACTTTTCATCGCATGTCACAGTCCGATTGAGAAATGGTTTGTTGCTGCGTACAAGAAGGGAAGATGACACTTCAAAACGATTTTTTTGATTTTCGGTCAGCTCACGAGGCACCCACTTATCGAGCTTTTTCACCTTCCCAATTTGCTTCAAATGCTAAATGACACCATACAATGGTCGACCTTGAGTTCTTTGGCAACTTCTTGTGTAGTTGTAAGAGAATCAGCTTCGATGATTGCTCTCAATTGGTCATTGTCAACTTCCAATGGCTGGCCACTGCACTCCTCATCTTCAAGGCTCTCGTCTCCTTTGCAAAACTTCTTGAACCACCACTGCATTGTACGTTCGTTAGCAGTTCCTGGGCCAAATACTGTTGATATTGCGAGTTGTCTCCAATGTTTTAAGACTCATTTTGAACTCGAATAAAAAAATCGCTGGAATTTGCTTTTTGTCTAACATCATTTCCATAGTCTAAAATAAATATAAAATAAACAGCAAGTAATATGTCATTAGCAAAAAAATAAAATGAGAAATGCGCATTAAAATGATGTATAACGTAAGCACATTTAAGAATGCATTCCAATAGCAAATGGCAGATTTCAACAATGCTAAAACCGCAATTACTTTTGCACCAACCTAATAGGCTGAACATCCCTCACCCTGACCTTGTGTTGTTCAAGGGTCAACAGTAAATCGATCTAATGGATGAATGAAAGAATGTGTGTATCCACCCGCATCCTACCCATGGAGCCCTTCCTGGCCAGATGACATGTTCTGTTATTCCACCGTGTTCAGCCTCCCTCCATCTCCTCAGCAGTATGCTAACTAGTGTTTCCCCTCATACCTGTAAAGAAAAAAGAACCTCAGCAGCCCTTTAAATGTCAGAGACCAGCTTGTTAGAAAGAACGTGAATAAGCGTCTCTTTGCTGTGGTCCTAAGCTGCCACCTCCGATGAGAGAGCCTCCAGCGCTGTTGTGACAGCAACACAGATGGCATTTCAGATACAGCCTCCACCCCCTGCTGGCTCGGTCTGTACGAGCCTGTCACCCAGGAGCCGGGATCTGCCGAAAGCACCATTTAATTGTGTTTTAGGACGATGCTGACCCAGTGACCTAGTAAAATGGAAAATGTGCCTACCCTGTAACCCAGAAATTCCGTTTCTAGGTATATATGCTGGGAAAACTTGCACGTGCTTGGCATGAGGCTCGTTTAAGGATATTCATTGCCACATTGACTGTAAGAGTGAAAAAGTTGCAAAGGAAAATAAATTCTGGTATATTCATGGGATGGAATAAAATGGATGAACTAGATCCATATCTCAACATAATGAAAGAGTGAAGTGAGTACCAGAATAATGCATACATTATGATAGCATTTAAGCAAAAATTTCAAAACATAAGTAAATTAATATATTTTTATAGGGGTGTGTGTGTGCATGTGTAATAAAAATATTAAAAAATAGACTGGAAAGAATGACATTAAATTTATGCTTCTAATTGCTTTTGGGGATGTAGTTTGTAGGATTATAATGAGGGACATACGTCTTTACCTATAATGTTACGTTGTGTGTGTGTGTGTGCGTGTGCATGCATGTGGGTAAGTAAAATATATCTGAAACAAAAACAAGCAAAATTTTTCATCTGCTTAATTGTCCATCGAAAACATCACCCTTGGGAAGCCCCAGGAGATGGATCCTTCTGTACAGCTCAGCTTTCCAGACTGCTGAGAGCATATCTCATTAAGAACCAAGGCTTTCCAAAAATATGCTTAATTCTTTAAATTATTTCATACTTTTTTTTATAAAGCAATTTTTAAAGTAATACATACATACATTTTTAAAAATTAAAAAAAAAACTACTAAAAGGCCTAAATAACATGGGCACCCTGCGCATTTACTCCCATCCTGCACTCTACAAAATAGTTGCCTCTTTCAACTTGTCTAGTTGCTTCTGAATTTACCTCCGTATTTTCAATCGTGTGTTTACATTGCTCTTTCTGGATTTTCAGAGCTGGACATGAACTCCCTGTTGTGACAGAGTATTTAACTCACACCCACCACCCCTCTGCCCTTTTCCTAGTCTCCTAATACCGTTTTATTTCAATTGTTTACTAAATCAAGTCAGTATTTACATTATTATAGCTTTATAAATACTGTTCACTGCTAAACAAAGCACTTTTTTGTGATTTATTTTCTTTCTCATACAATTTCTATTTTCATAGGTTAATAGCTGCCTTTAAAAAATGCTTAGTTTTCTATATAGGAATCTGATTTTATCCAAATATTTTCTCAGTGTTCTTACACCCATTTTTCAAATGATAACCTATTGCCTATCAATTAGTAGCAGTAGTATTAGAAGTAATGTTTAAACAGGAGACCTTGTTTCTGGAGCATTCTATATTCTTCAGGTCGAGGATGCTGCACAGCTCAGATCCTGGGGCTTCTGCTTGCCATTGTCTTGGGACTTCCTTTTGTCCCCCTGTCTCCTCATGTTGAGTGTCCCTTCTTTGTATGCCATATAGCATGTCCTCCTCATTCTTGGAGCACCCACTCCATCACACAGGTGCTTTCTAAGAAAGAATGCAAGAGAAGGATTTGGGCCCTTGTAAATCTAAAAATGACTTCATGTTACCTTTGCACTTGAGCAATTGTTTGCTTGGCATAAATTCTAGGTTGCAAGTCATCTTCTTTTATAAATACAAAGGTATTAACACGCTCGAGTTTTCACTTCTAAAATTGTTAGTAAGTATTTTTAATATCTGTTTCTTTATATGTTACTTTCCCCTCCCCTACTCTTTGGAGTTTATAAATTCTCTTAATGCTCCTGTTCTTCTGAAATGTCATGGTGTTATGTCCTAGTTGGTTCTTTTAAAATTTATTTGTGTGGGCACCCTGTGGGCCTTCTCAGTCTTCCAGAAAGATATGTTTTTAAGCTTTGGGTACTTTTCTTTTATTATTTCTTTGATAATTTATTTTACTCTGCTTGGTCTACTCTTTATTCCCTATTCTATGAATCAAACATTATATCTATTGAATTAATCCTCTTATTTTTTAATCCTTTCATTCTTATTTTCCATCTCTATACATTGGAGCTACTTTCAAGATATTCGTGACTATCTTCCAGTCTTTCTATTTGCCTTTGTATTTAGGCTCTCACTTTTAATCTGCAGGGGTGGGAGATGGTTCTTGTTCTTCGTGCCTCATTTTATGACATTTAGTTCTTGTTTTATTGATTTAAGATATTTTCTTATGTCCCTGAAATATTAATTTTAGTGGGTTTTGGTACATTTTTCTGTATTCCTTACATTTTCTCTACTTTCTCCATATTTCTTTCTATTCTGTTTCTTTTGTTCATCTGTTTATTTGCTTGAGTTCTTTGTAGATTCTGGTTATTAGCCCTTTATCAGATGTATAACTTGTGAATATTTTCTCCTATTCTGTAGGTTGTCTATTTGCTCTGTTGATTATTTCCTTAGCTATGCAGAAGCTCTTTATTAATAGTGTAATCTAATCTCATTTATCTATTTTTGTTGTTGCTGTGATTGCCATTGGGGTCTTGTTCATAAATTCTTTGTCTAGGCTGATATCTAGAAGAATTTTTCCTACTTCTAGAATTTTTATGGTTTCATGCCTTACATTTAAGTCTTTTATTCATCTTGAATTAATTTTTGTGAGTGGTGAGAGATAGGAGTCCTATTTCATTCTTCTGCATGTTGGCTATTCAGTTTTCCCAGCACCGTTTATTGAATAGGGCTTCTTTTCTCCAGTGTAGTTCGTCGTCTGCTTTGTCAAAGATCAGTTGGCTGTAGGTAGGTGGTTTTATAGCTCGGTCTATTTTTATTCCATTGGTCTATGTCTCTATTTTTGTACCAATATCATGCTGTTTTGGTTACTATAGCCTTGTAGTATAGTTTGAAGTATAGTAATGTGATGCCTCCAGATTTGCTTTGGCTATTTGGGCTCTTTTCTAGTTCCAAATGAAGCACAGAATTATTTTTTTGAGATCTGTGAATTACGATGTTGGTATTTTGATGGGGATTGCATTGAATATGTAAATCACTTTGGGTAGTATGAACATTCTGACAAGGTTGATTCTGCCAATTCATGAGCATGACATATTTTTCCATTTGTTTATGTCCTCTGCAATTTCTTTACTTGGTGTTTCATAGTTCTCCTTGTAGAGATCTTTCATCTCCTCGTTTAAGTATATTCCTAGGTATTTTATTTTCTTTGTAGCTATCGTGAATGGTATTGTGTCTTTGATTTGACTCTCAGCTTGACTGTTATTGGTATATAGAAATGCTACTGATTTATGTACATTGATTTTGTATCCTGAGACTTTGCTGAATTTATTTATGAATTCCAGGAGTCTGTTGGTGGAGTCCTTGGGGGTTTTCTAGGTACAAGATCATGTCATGTTTAGTTTCTCTCTCTTGTAAAGTTCTTGCCGAAATGTCTTGTTATCCCTGTATTTAGGATGTCCATGAAATTGGGATAACAGAATCAACACAGAGGAGAGGTAAACACTCTAAGACTGCTATCCAATATAGCATTTGCTAGTCAATGTAGCTATTTAAATTTAAGTAACTTTAAAGAAAATTAAAAAATCAGTTTCTCAATCACACTAGTCACATTTTGTGCAAAATAGCCACAAATGGCTAATGGCTGCTGTATTAGACAGCACGGGTACAGCTAATTTCCATCATCAGAGAACATTCTATTGGACAACACTGGTCTAAGGAATAATGTCAATAGAGTACTTATCATAGTAGTCCTCACAATTTGTAATCATACTAGTGGCAATAGTATGATCTCCCAAGCTCTGCTGACCACATAGTTGGTCAAAGACAAAGAGTGAGTGTTCAACCTATATGACATTAGGTAGAACAAGAATAATCAAGAACATGCCACTCAATAGTCATTCAGTGCTGTTTCCTAATTAATGTTTCCTTATTCTCCCTATTCAAATTCCTAATGCTTCAGGGCCCTGCTTCCAGACATTACTCATAAACTAAGCCCCCTCTAAGCATGATAAATACTTGGCAGCAGGTGGAATACCACTTTCTTATCAAGAGACCACTAACTGGTGATGTAGACATCACTAACTGATCATAGCCCAGAGCCCAGAGGAGGCTTCAAAACACTTTCAGCACAGCATTGGACCAAATATATGATTACCAGGAGGTGGCAATGGCATGAAAGACATTATCTTTATATTTCCTCTGCACAGAGTATCATTGAAGTATATCCATAGAATGCTGCAGTCAGAAAGAAATCTCTCTTCATATGATGTAGAGATACCATGGGAAGAACTCAGACCACCAGTGTCAAGAATGGGGACCCAGAGTGTGTTAATAAACTGACTAGGACTTTTGCAGCAGGTGCCTAAAGGGGACTTGATTATTTTGAGTGTACCACACATTGCAGATAGATGCACATAGTAGATGTTCAATTAATATTTGTCGATTAAGATGTTTTGAGTAGTGTTCAATGAATGTTTGTTTAGAGGTGATTAAATAGGAAAGTGGGTTTTACTAATTACAAAATTAGAACTACCTTATATTCACATAATTCTTTGTTTTCAGAAGGCTTTCATATACATCGTTCAATTTAATTTTCACAGGAAGTCATAATACAGGCATGCTATTTAGAGGTAGTTATCATCACCCAGGTAGTTATCATGATGATCAAATCCCTATAGTGTAGTGTTTGAGTGTGCACTGTTGGCAAACTCGCCATTTTCAATCCCAGTTCTGTCTCTTACCAGCTGTGTAACTATAGGCAAGTTATTTAACTTCTCTGTACTTAAAATTCTTTATGTGCACAGTGGGGAGAAAATCAGTCCCTAATTCCTAGTGTTGTTATAAAGAAAATCTGAGTTCATCTGTGTGAAATACTTAGAACAGTGCCTGGAACATGGGAAGCATTCAAATGTTATTATTAGCTGTTCTCATTTTTTTTTACCAAGGTAGAAACTAAGATTCAAGAGGGTCAGTTTCATCCTGGGATGCCCTGCCAGTAATTGCACCCATCAGAATTAGAAAGCCATCAGTGAAAGGAAAAGAGAGGTGTGAGACACAGGTTTGATTTCTACTGCAAAATCGATGATAGCTGAATTGGGGTTAATAAGTCCTTGCCAGCCTGCCACATCAGGTGTTGATGAGGTTTCAGTGACCTGACAGATATGCAAAGTCTTTGGAAACTGACCTGCAATGGAGTGGCCATGCTGCTCTGCCCTGCCAGGGAGGGAAGGACACGGGGAGTGGGGTGCGGTTGGGCTGGATGCGTCTGTGGCTTGGCACAAAGGCAGGAGAGGCAGAGACCAGCAGCCCAGCAGGGAAGGCAGCATTTGGAATGCATCACAGAGCCTGGGCAGGTGGTGAGAGCACTGCGGACACCCTCAATCCCTTCTGCTCTTGAGCATCTCGCATCCTTTATCATCGTCCACATATTTGTGCAAAATGCTTCCTTCTCACTGGGCGACTGCATCGGTTCCCTGTGCCACTGGCAGGAGAATAGGAGTTTCCCAAAGAGGTTTGTTCAGAAGCCAAACTCATCAATGTGTTCCTGATGGGGAGGGGACACCTGGTGTGGTAACCAACTGAGTAGCCCTGAAAATCACCTCCAAGGACAAGCTTCGAGCCTGTAAAACTGGTTCTCCCCTCACAAGAACTCCATGATTGGTCCTGTCCAGCAGGCGAACAAACAGAAGACAGGAAAAGGGGAGTGACGCACCCACGGTCACGCGGCGCATCCTTATGCACTGCTCCCAGCCACACAGAGGGCGCCTGCTGAGCACAGCCCCTCACACCTCCCTCTCCACGTCTGACCGCAGCAGGACAGCACTCTGAGTTTCGGTGGGAGGCGCCAGAGTCAAGGGAACAGCCAGGAACCAGGATGACTTCGGGGATCCTTTAAGTGTGGGATTTGACGCATTTCCCAGGAAAGCAAACAATCTCTACGTGAGTTCCTGAGCCACACATCCACAGCACAGCAACGTGATAGTTAGAGCCTCGTGTGTGTTCCTTTCCTGCCTTCTCCTTGCGGACAGCGGCTGCAGCTCATCTACATTCCTCCCTCTCTCCTGAGTCCAACAGCAGGGACTTCAGAGATTTCTGATTGGGAAACCCTGGTCTACACCCCAGATACAGCACCCCCAACGAGGCTGTAAAGAAGGGGGTCTCTGGTGCAATGGTTAAGAATGTGGGCTTGGTAGCAAGGCAGAATCAAGTGTGAATGCAATTTTGCTATTTCTTATTTATTGTTATTTATTGTTTCTAGATTTCAGTGTTCTTTTCTGTAAAACAGAGATAATAATAGTGTCCATGTCATGAACTTATAGGGTTAGAGGAGGATATCTATAAACTGCTACCACAGGACTTTCGTTTTCAGCAAGTTGGCAGATTACATAGCCTTAATTCTCCTGGGGGAGAGCGGTAAAAGGAACTTGACATGCTCGATAAAATATAATAAACATATTTGTATTTATTTTTTATAGATGGGGTCTCGCTATGTTGCCTAGGCTGATCTTGAACTCTTGGCCTCAAGGGATCCTCCTGTCTCTCAGGGTACTGGGATTAGAGGTCTGAGTTACCATGTCCAGCCAACAAACATATTTTTAAATTCATATTTGTGCTTAATGAAAAAAGCCTCTGAGAACCAGAAGGTAAAATAAGACCTAATATTTTAGCTGCCCTAAGACAAAAATAGGTTTTCCCAAGTAGGTTGAATTTTTAACAGCCATTTGGATACAGAATATGTATGAGTCCTTAAGCTCACATTAGGTAAAGAATTGGAACTTGAGGTCTTAGATTAAGTTGGGACCCTCGAAGGGCTGGGACTGTCAGTAAATGGTTAGAATGGAAAGAAATCTTCCTGACTACTCAGGGAAGTGGTAAGGAACTTTGACTGCCTTCTTCTGAACTCTGAGCAAGTGAAAAAAACGTTTTCTCTTGATAGTTTACAACCATGACCCTGACTTCATTTGGATTTGGTATTGACATGTATTGTATCTGGTCAGGAAATTCACATAAAGAGATCCCTGGCTGGAATACTGCTAGAGCTTCCAGCAAAACAAAATCAAGTTCTGTGTTAATGGACATAGCCTCAATCCAGGTTGCACAGGACTCCTACAAGATCCTGCCAGACACGAGCTCCAAAACACAGAGAGAAGCAAGATGCTATGAGTGAGTCAGCAGATGTCATTCATGGTAAGACTAGAGCTCCCAGTGCTTCAGAGACTAGAATTGTCAGATGGAGAAATAAGGTTCATTGGAAATAAATAAAGACATATGAGAAAATGATAAGACACCAGTAATAAAGTGTGAGCCCTGCAGCTGGTGTGTAGTAAGCCATTAATAGGTGTTAGCTATTAATATTATTCATGTTAGCGTTAGGGTTCTGTTTTAGCAGATTCAAGGAGGAAGGAAATAAATCTGAAATGCAATCCCTACGTTGATCACTAGTCACCTTCAGACGCAGCTCTTTGCAAGCTGGGGAGCACAAGACCGGTCTGGAGATGGGAAGGTGGGAGAGAAAGGCTCTCCGGTGCCATCTTGACTCCTTCGCAGACTCAAGTGACCGTGAAGAAATTGATCCCCTTCGTCATAGATCACGAATCTGACTTCCCAAGGCTGAGGCCAAGAGCAGAGTTTTGGGAGCTTTCTAAGTCTTTCTGTAAAATTAATCACCCCACAATAATCATTTTAAAAAGCAGTTGCCAAAGGGAGAGAGGCATAAAGTCACCAGTGTCACAGTGTGGAGCTATCATTTTGATGTACAGTTCCCAAAGAGGTCAGTCTACTCAGGCTTTAGAACACATCACTTTTTAGAAAACCGTAGCATATCAGGGACAGCAAAGCACATGGGATTCTTCAGACGAAAACCTAGGACCCAGACGGAGAGGCTGGGGTACTCTGAGAAGTGGGTGGGTAAAAGGACTCCCCCTGCCAGGGTGGAATGCACTCTCATCAGTCTCTTGTCCCTCTGTTGAACATTTCATTAATTCTGCACCAAGTATCTGGTTGGCCAAGCCTTTGATCATACTGTTCACAGTCATGCCTGACTATAGTCAATAAATAAATAAATAGATAAGTAACTCACAATAAATAAATAAGGAAATAATTGTCTTCTACAGGATGCAAAGATTAAAAAGAACATCATTTTTTATTACCATACTCAGCCCAATTTACTCCTACACAAGGGACAGGAAGTAGATCTGGGTCCATCTCCAATAATAGGCTAAACTCTGCCAGGTGTCAATCCCAGGGTCTGTCCTGGTTTGAAACAAATTCACTGTGGGGTTTGAGCACCTTGACGCAGAATAGACTTCCACCTACTCAGGATCAGCCATCGGCATTCTACGCTGAGATATTCTCTGCAGTGCTACCTTGGATAATACATTCTGACCATCTTAATCATTAGGGATCAAGTTGAGGGATATTTACAAGTCACTTAATCGGCTAGAAAGCCTTTGGATTAGATGGCAATCGGGCTTCTCCCATCAATGCGTCCTTGCTAAGAATAGTTCAGCCTGCCTCCCCACATCAATCTGTATTAGTCTAGGGATCACCATAAGATGTGCACATTTCACTGCCAGTACTCCTGATCCGATGGCCAGTCTGTCTAAGTGACAGCCGGAGCTCTGCCGACGTGGAAGCTGGCAGGGTTGAGCTCAGCTGTGCCGGCTGGCGGGGTGGTCCCCTTGGCGTGGTGGATAACAGGGCTCATTCTGGAAGGCGGCCGCTTCCCCTTTTCATTTCAGCATGGCATCATGGGAAGTGTTCTGGCTCAGGGACCAGGGAAATGTGAGTTTGTGTCTTGGCTTTGAAACACACTGGCTTTGGTACTTAGGGCAACTGTCTCAGTTTCCTCATCTGTAAAATAGTGATATTCACCTCTCCCAACTGTTGTGAGGACCAAGTAATTTAGCAGAGTGCTTGGCATATAAGTAGGTACTCAGTCATGTTTACCTTCTTTCTCCTCCCTGGGGGCTGGGCGTCACTGATTTAATGAAGAAACACACGTAGCATCGTGGTGTTAAGGCAGGAGGAGGCTTTTGTGAAATGAGAGTGGATGAAAACCTGCATCTCCTAATTCCCAACTAGGTTAGTTCACCACAACTTGAAATACGGGCAACCCAACCAGCTCTCAAGTTTCTATCATGGGAGCAGAGCCGGAGAGGTGCCTTCAGCTTCTGTGACAGCCAGCACACACCCCTGCCCCTCAACTTGTATCCAAAACGATAAGGCCCCTGTCCTGAGGGAGGGATTGGGGAGCTCCTGTCAGTAAGGTGGCCTACACAATGACAGTCCAGGGATAAAGAGTCAGCAGGGCTGGGATTAGAGAGTTGGGACACACAGAATGTCTTGGTGACAGTGATCTGCTTGTTACAGATATCACAATCACCACATTCGTTCAGCTACTCAGTGACCCAGGTTAGCTGTACAAGTATCATCTGTGGCCTGCCCTGGAAGTGAATCTAGGAGATTTAGTGATTCATCCACTCAATAATTATTTACTGAGCACCCTGTCTATGCCAGGCAATGTGCCAGAAACTAGAGCCATTAGGAGAACAAGGTTCCCGCTTTCATGAAGCAGAGAGACTAAACAAATAATATCAGACAGCGGTTCCTGGTTCCAGGACTCCCTAAATCACAGAGAAGTGAGGGGCAGAGGCTTATGGACCAAAGAATAGCATCAGGAGTCAGGAACCCTGAGGTTCACATTCTGCCTCTGCTGCCTTAGAGATCGTTAGCTCCCCTGTGGGTCCTCTGGAGTCTCTGAGATATGTTAATGCCATGTTGAGGTTGGACCCAGTGGTCTTTATGGTCCCTTTCAAGTTTGATGTTCTAATCTGGAGTTTAGCCAGTCGAAGAAAAATAGAAGAAAGCTAAAACGTAAGAAGCAGATATGTTGTATGTCTGAGAGCAAATGACTCTCTAGATTCGGTTTAAAACCACTGTTTTTGGTTTTGAAACCCAACAAAACCTCTCTGCAGCCCCTGAGCTCTTGGCTTCCGGTAGGCATGTTTGCAACACACATATGTCTTCCAGGGAACAACATGAATGTCAGTGTCACTTAACTGGAGACTTGCCTGGTGTTTGTATTTCAAATGAAAGACTTGGAACTAGTCAGTCTCAAATGTAGAGTAGTCAAAGCATGAAATCTTTCTCCTTGTCTCTTTTTTCTTCTCTCACAAATTAACATCTTACACGAGTAATGTATGTTCATTATTCAAACACACTATAGAGGCCCATAATGTAGAATTGAAAGTCTCCTGGAATTTTTCATTGATAACCACAGTAAAAAATTTGGTATATGTTCTTTCCTTCAGTTAACTAACTAATTAATTTATCATATAGAAATGTACTGTAAAGATTTTTTTTAAATGTTTGTGATTGGCTAAGTAATAGCTCCCAAAGATATATCCGCAACCTAATCTCTGAAACGTGCGAATGTTACCTTATTTGGGAAAAGGGTCCTTACAGATGTGACTAAATTAGGGATCTTAAATTGAGATTATTCTGGATTATCTAGGTGGGCCCTAAGTACAATCACGCATATCCTTATAAGAGAAAGACACGGGGAGATTTTACACACAGAGAGAAGCCAGGCACAGATGGACCAGAGAGAAATTTGAAGATACTGGCTTTGAAGATTGGAGTGATGTGGCCACAAGCCAAGGGATGCCAGCAGCTACCAGAGGCTGGAAAAGGCAAGGGACGGATTGTCCCCTAGAACCTCTAGAGGAAGTGTGGCCTGGCCAATACCTTAGTTTGGGCCCAGTGAAATCTGTTTTAGACTTCTGACCTCCAGAACTGTAGAATAAATTTCCATTGTTTTAAGACACTGAGTTTGTGGTTATTTGTTATAGCAGCCACAGAAAACTAACACATTGTTCAAGGCTTAAAATGAAAAACAGCAATATTTCACTCCACCCTTACCAAACCCCTAGTTTTGCTCCCCAGAGGCAAATATTTTAAATCTCAGAGTAGTTTCTTCTGGAAATTTTCTCCATATTTCTAGTTAGGGTACATACACACACACACACACACACACACACACACACACATATATACACATATATATGTACTCTATATAGAGAGAGTATATATAGAGTATATATTTATATATATATATAGAGAGAGTATAGTCTAAGTATATAACATATATATGTTATATGTTGCCTGATAACTTTGTATTTTTGCTTAAAAAAAGTTTTAAAACTCTTACACATCCTTAATACAGACATCTATACACAGGTATCCATATACACTATTCTCTTCATCATGCCCTAACTTCCAGAATAATCATCATACAACTGTTAGCCAAATCTGTAGCCATATTTTCATATCATTTATTACAAAGATATAAATTACATTCATAGCTACTCTGGGCGGTGTTCTAGGTTTGTATTTTCCTCCTTGAAGAACCTTTTGTTTTTTTCTAGAGTTAATAACTGCCTCGAGTTTTCATTTGCCTACTCCCTTCATGTACATATCACCTCACACTTTTCTGTCAGAAATAGAAAACCACTCTCCATACATTCAAACCCGTGAGATAATGTAGGATTTTCATTCTGCCCCCACCTGGGAAACACGCTTCCTAGGTATCCTCAACATTCTGATCCTATAATAATTAGTGGCTTTTTAGATTTGGAGCTCTGATGTTATTCTCAAAGTGCCTTTTCCCCTTTCCTGTTGGATTGGCAGCTTTGTGTCTCTTCTGTTTCTTTCTTCATTGTGCTGCATCAGAATAAAGATTCATAATTCTAGCAGGCCATGTGCAGGAAAGGGTGTCTACTGTGAAAATGCTTTGATTTACTGCATCTCTTTATCTTGACTATGCATAGAAATCTGGGAAAATCATCTTCCCTCAGAGTTCCGAAGATATTTTCTTACCATCTTCTAGCTTCAGATGTCGCTATTGATAATTTTAATGCCTTTGTGATTTCTGATCGCATGTGTGTGAGCTTGCTTTTCTCTCTGGGAGTTTTTGAAATTTTTGTTTTACCCAATTACTTTGAGATTTTACAGTAACATCATTCATTGTGTTGGGCATAAAGTGAGACCTTTAAATCTGAAAACTTATAACTTCCAATTGTGGAAATTTTTCTCTTACTAGTTCTTGGATAATTTACTCTAATTTCTTCATTTTCTGGCAATTTTCTCAGTGACACTTCGAACCTCCTAACTTTCTAACTTGCTTATTTTTTGCTTACTCTTTTCCATTATTTTGTCTTTTTATTCTACTATCTGAAATATATATATATATATATGTATATATATATATTTGGAAAATAAACACACACACACACATATACATATATATGCATAATGTATATTTGTTCATTCTATCAAACTTGTATTTTGGCTCTCATAATCTTAATTGCCAGGATAAATTTTATCTGTATTTTTTAAAACTTCTTTTAAAAATCATGTAATTCCTGTTTCATGAATTCAATATTTTTTTATCTCTCTAAGACTATAAATTGGAGGGTTTCCACTCATGGCTTTCCCGGCTCAGCTTTCTGCATTGTCTTGGCTATTCCATGTCCCTTTATTCTATTCATCTGTTTTTCAGTGAGAGGTGTTGCTCAACTGTCTCAATATCGGGTATCCTTTCACAGCTAAAAGTGAGGCATCGCGGAGCTGAGCAGCTCCAGGTGCGCACGCTGTACTTGTCCAGTGGTGGGTTTCCATCAGAATGCTCCTGCAGGCATCCAGCTGTTTTGTTATGCGAAGATCAACTGTCAGTATCTGCAAGACTCTTCTCTCGCGTCAGCTTGACTACCCTCCAGGCTCCTGTTCAAGGGCTAGAGGCCTTCTATTCCCTGATTCTCAGTTTGGGGTACAGTAATCTGCACCCCCCACTCTGGCCAAGCTGTGCATGGTGTTCTTGAGTTCTAAGTTCCTTTGGGTCAATTTCTCCAAGGAGTAGACCTCCAGTCTCCTGCTAGGTAGGAGAGGGAAAGCTGTCTGGAGTAGGGAATGTGAGGTCTAATTGCTCCTTTCACAGAGTTTCACCCAATCCTTTACTTTTAAGCTCCAACCATATCTTCCCTTTTGAAGATATCTATTGCCTTAAACTCTAGAGTGTTTACAGAGTTCCAAAATGGAAATTGGTTGGCTTCTCGTTTTACCCACCCAGCAAGCTTATGGGCATTTTATTTCGGTTTTCTCTGCTATGTAAAGTTAAATTTTAGTTACCCATCTGTTTTCCAGGACCCAAAGTTCTCTTGATATTTTTCTGTTTTTTCCTTTTCTGATCTTTATCTTCGTGAATGCACGCCTTTTAAAAATTTTCTTTACACTCATTTTAGTGGGGTCTTGGAGCAGAGCAGAGGAAAACACCTGAGTTCTATTGCACATATTTTAAAAGAACCTACCTTCTCCCTTCTTCTCTTCTAGTTCTCAAGCCAAGATCTCCTTGTCTGAATCGAAGGCCCCCAAACTTCTTTCCAAGTGCAGGTATGTGGCTCCTACCTCCATTTGCTATTGGATGTGGAGCAGAGAAAGCCTCATCCAGCCGCACTGCCCACCCCCAACAGCACCATTCTGCACCAACCACCTCCTCCCTCCTTTCCTCTCCTGACTCACAACCTCCTTCGCTATTTTGGTCAGAGACTCCTCTTCTCTATGTCTTCAAGATCTCACTTAAAGATCCTTTACTCATTCTGGCTTCCCTACTGATGCAAGCAATTGCTCTGTTTCAGAAGTTTCTGGTCGCACTTATTGCCAATCACACCTTCATTTTAATGTCTGTTGTCCCAGTTTTGGCTTCCTGCCTTGAGTCTCAGTTCTCCAAAATGAGGGGGAAAAATTAAAATGTAATGACCAATGACTCTGGGTCAGGGGATGTCCAGCCATGAACAGAGCCCTTAAGCCCTCTGCCTCTCTCCTGAACAACACGTTCAATACCCTACACAAGGTAAAGCCATAGCTTTCTGGCTCTTGATGGAATCCATCCTGAAGCACTTGCCTTAAGCCACAAGGCTCCAAGGCCCTAATCTTCCCAGCATCGACTTCAACTGTTTCCCTTATTTCCAGTTTTTGCTCACCATTTTCTTGAATTTAAAGACTACGTGCTCTATGCCTCCTGTGCAGGCTAAATCATGCCCTCCTCCCCCCAAAAGCATCCACATCTGAATCCCCAGGTACTGTGAACATGTTACCTTAAATGGCAAAAAGGACTTTGCAGGTGTGATTAAGGATCTTGGGATGGAGAGATGATCTTGGAAGAGCCGGTTGAATCCAATGTAATCACAAACGGCCTTTAGGAGAGGAGGCCGGAGAGCTCGTGCATCTCTTTCTGCTACGCGGGGATGTAATGAACGTTGGCAATCAGCAACCCAGAAGAGGACTCTGCCTGTGCTGGCATCAAGATCTCGGCCTCCAGACTGGGAAATGAGTCTCTGTCGTTTATGAATCACGGTTCCTGCCCAGCAGCACACAGCCCACGCTGAACCGCAGGGGCCTCAGCACAGGTTCCTTGCAGTTTTTATTCCCAAGCACCTGCTTTGACCTACTCTTGGCATCCGTTAGTTGTTCGTGGCTGTGTAATAAATCACCCCAAAACGTGGTGGCTTAAAGCAACGAATTTATTATTTCATAGTTTCTGTGGGTGAAGAATCCAGGCACGACTTAGCAGGTCCTCTACCTCCGGGTCTCACGTGCTGCAACCAAGGGGACATTATCTCCAGGCTCAGCGGGGGTTGGGGTGCAGCTTCACTTCCAAGCTTACTGTTGGAGCTCAGAAAATAGTGCCCCAGGATGAGGGCCTCAGAAGCAAAAGTTTTTCTCTGACCTTCCCCTGTCCTCCTGCCTCTCAGCCCCATTCTCCCCTGAGGTGGCCATAGAAACTACAATCCTTCTTCCCCAAGGTGGGTCATAAAAGCCAGAACCCCTTTTCCTGAAAACCAATCATAAATCCTAAATTTATTCTGTGCAAACACTGGCCATAAAGAAATTTATCTGACCTACCTTGTTTGAGTGTAGTTTGTGAGACCCCCATTCCTGCCCCACACCCAGAAGGAAGGAAGGCAAGCTCAGAGAGGCCACGAAGAATCTAGACAGACAGGCCTTGCTGGGTTTCCCCACTCAGTCTATTAGCATTAGATCATACCCTTTTTGTCCAATCATATTTCTACACAGCTGTCCATACTTTGTTCAACCTAAGCATAAAAATGGACAGTTTCCCCTGTATCTTCATTCTGTCTTCATTCTGAAGGCTCCCACATATATGCACTAAATAATTTTTAATTCTTTTCTCCTATTAATCAATCTGCCTCATGACAGTGATTTCTCAGCAAACCTTTAGGGGGCCAAGGGTCTTGGTCCCTACATTACTGACATGGCTGCTGGCAGGATTCAATTCCTTATTTTCTGGAGATCTTCCTCGGTTCCTTGTCATGTGGGCCTCTCTAAAAAGTGATAGTAAAATACTTAGATGTCAGACAGTTATCAGAGACAGCAAGAGAGAGGGCAAGACAGAGCAAGGAAGATGGAAGTCACAATCTTTTATAACCTGATTTTGGAAATGACAGCCCATTGCATTTACTGTATTTATTAGGAACAGGTCACTAGGTGCAGCCCACATAAGAGGCGAGGAGATTATGCAGGATGTGAATACCAGGATACTGTCACTGGGGCCATCTTGAAAGGCTGCTCTGTTAATTTTCTATGGCTGTAATACCACAAACCGGGTAGCTTAAAACAACAGAAATTTATTCTTTTATACTTCTAAAAGCTAGAAGTGCAAAATCAAGGTTTCAGCCAGACATGGTGGCTCATGCCTATAATCCCAGCACTTTGGGAGGCTGAAGAAGGAGGATCACTGGAGGCTAGGAGTTGGAGATCAGCCTGGGCAACATAGTGAGACCCATCTCTAAAAAAAAAAAAATTAGCCTGATGTAGTGGTGCATCCCTGCAGTCTTAGCTACTTGGGAGGCTAGGGATGGAGAATTGCTTGAGCCCAAGAGTTCAAGGTTACAGTGAGCTATGATCATGCCATTGCACTTCAGCCTGGGTGACAGAGTGAGACTCCATCTCTAAAAATATAAATTTAAAAAAAAAATTAAGCTTTCGGCAGGACCGTGTTCCCTCTGAAGGCTCCATGGGAGAATTCTTCTTTGAGTCTTCCCAGCATCTGGGGGTTGTCAGCAACCTTGGCATCCCTTGGCCTGTAGCTACACAAGTCCAGTCTCTCCTCCATCACCACGTGGCTATGTCTCTGTGTGTTCATGTGGCATTCTCTTCTTCGCATGTGTCTGTGTCTCTGTGTCCAAGAATACCAGTCGTATTGGGTTTAGGGCCCACTTTAATCCATATGATTTTATCTTAACTTGGTTACACCTGCAGACCCATTTCTAAATAAGGTCACATTCACAGGTTCCAGGTAAACATGAATTTTAGGGTGACACTATCCAGCCCAGTATGACTACCTACAACATGATCTAATTCTGTCCCCTCCACTCCCCAGCTATGGGCTCATTTCATGCTCCCTTGTCTGACCTCTGATTGCTATTCAGCCTAAACGTGGCCCCACTACACAGGTTACAGCTGCTGGAGAATGATTTGGTTATTCACCACCCGGGGCTGGTAAATCAGTTCAGGTTCGGGATTATCCTAACTCAAAGCTGAGCCAGGGATTTTTAGTAGCAAAGTAGTTAATACATTTGTCCCCCGTAATCCCCAGGGATCTGGACAATATTTCCACTGAGAACAAGACTTTGAAGGATTCAGTAGCTAAGGCAAAGACATCAAAGCAAATCGGTTGTGTCTTTTTGAACTTAAAGTCAATTATTTTCAATTACTTTCTCTTTGAAAACACTCGGACCTGTGACACATTCCCTTGTAAGATTGTGTCCCATTAACATAGTGGTGCCCATGGGGTGGGCAGTGGGGGGGGCATGACTTTGTGGCAGGGAGAAATGGCTGGTGAGGAAGTACATAAAAGTTTCTGGGTGGGTTTGAATTTATAATAATTCTTTATATGACTCCTTCCCACGCTCCCCCCACAAGATGATATTTGGCAATATCTAAGAAAATTTAAAATGAGCACCCTCCCTAAACCATCAATTTGCAGTAATTTCACCCCTACATTATACAGTACACTTAATATACTCAATTCACCCTGGATAAACTTACATAAAGCACACAATGAAGCATGTAGAAGGATGTTCATGGCAACATTCACTGTGTGTAATGACAAAAATTTGGAAGCAACACAAATGTCTTTTAGTAAGGAAATGGCTAAGTAAATGGCGGCATAGTCCTAAAATGGAATATTATACAGCAATTAAACAGACTAGATCTGTATGAATGTATAAAAATAGATCTTGAAAACAATACTGAATGAAAAAAAGTGAATTGCAGAACATTCCATACTGAATGATGCCATTTATGTTAAATAAAAACACACCAAACAATACTGCATTATGTTTATAGACATGGATATGTGCAGTAAAAGTTTAAAAACCATAAACAGGAACAAAATCAACCAAATTCATGTATCCCAAGTGCCTTTGGGCACGGAGGGGGGAGAATGAGACTGAAGGGGGAACCCAGGAGGATTTCAAGTTCATCTGTATTGTCCTATTTCTTTCGCGCTTGTAGAACAAAACAACTAAATGCTGTTGCTTCACTGATATTTGTTATATTAGTTTTTGGCAATTTTATGACTTTTTAAACTTTTAAAAATAAGAGAGAAGAATGAAGATGAGGCCCTGATTTGCAAAGACTAAATTCCTGTGGGCGTGTGGCTCCCTAGGATTGCGTAGGGCACGACCTGTGTGTCCTCGGGCAGGACTGTGATGCGCTGGCCGGTAAGACAAATGAACAGGGCCCAGTGGAGCAGCACCCAAGTCCTGGGTCACAACTAAGCCATGGAAACCCCAGACATTCACTGTCAGACCACTCACTACTGAGGCACTGTAGATGCAGAAAATCCTCAGACCTGGAGTGTGGGAAGGAATAGTTTTAATTCCCGATATATTTCTCATTCTGGCTTCCACGAAGCCTGCCTGAATTTGAGTCTCTGCTCTTGGATTTCTGTGGGATGTCACCGCACCCTTCCAATGGCATCTTTTCCATTGCTTTCGGTCATCCGCTCTAGGAGACATCACCTCCTTGTAATCAAAGCAGCCATGTCCAAAATAAGACCATGTCTCTATGGGTCAGTGTCAGGAGAAGAGCCAGTCCACATTGGTGGAAGCATAGAGACGACATTCGGATTTGGAAACAAAGTGGCCTGGCATGCCTGGAACTCAGCACGTCCCACCTGAACGCATAGACACCTCTGGAGTTCCGGATCTTTTATCGCATTCCCCACTTCCTCCAATAACGCCACCACGTGCTGCACGGCTAAGCCAGACGCCCAAGAATCACGATTGACATCTCTTTCTCCTTTGCCATACACGGTTAATCTGTTGATCACTAAGTGCTACCCAATCTTCCTTCCGAACACCTATCAGAGCCATCCATTTGTCTTCGTCTCTCTCGTTAGCATCGCAGTTCAGGCCTGGACACCTTATTTAGAGTGTAGTAACAGCCTTCTAACTGGCTCTCCCTGCCACTCCCCTGATTCCAATCTGTTATGTCCACAGTCGCCAGAGGGATCCTTTGCAAACAAATCTCGCCATGTCCCTCCATTCCTTAAAACCGTCCATGGCTTCTTCGGTTCTTTAGGATAAAGGCTCAAGTCTTCGGCGGCTTATGGTGCCTTCCCTGATGGCCCTTGACTACCGCTGCACCTCTGTCCCTGTGTTCCAACCACACTGTGATTGATGTGTCCTTTTGAAAGGCCTCCGATGGAGAAGACCTCTCCCTAAGCACCTGACCCTGTGCTACGATGCTCGACACCAAGAGCTGGGTTCAAACTGACAGCCATTTCCAAACTCAGCCTTTCCTTACCTCTCCTTGAACCTGGAATGTACGTACTGTCATCAGCTCTCTGTCTTCGACACCCTTCAAGGTCCAACTCAAATGCCACCTTCTGAAGATGCTTCCCACCATTGCATCTCCTGCCCCCAACACACACACTCGGAATGATTCTCCATCTTCTGTGCTCAAATGTCATTTTACGGACTCCTCTCCTCGAGCCATCCATCTGTCTGACTTTCCTTTCTCAACAATGAGGGTGGGAATGATGCCTTGCTCCAAATCTCTAACCTAGCAAGGTACTTCAATATAGTAAATGCTCAGTAAAGACGGATTGAGTTTAATAGTCTTGATGGACTGGAAATAGTTGTAGGGTGTGAAGGAAAGAACACTTGTTAAAGATACCAGGCTTTCCAACTTTTCAAAGAAGCTCCGTGGCTCTCCTGTAAATTCCTCTAAACTTAAAAACCTCTGCCAGCGATTTCCCTTGAATCATTCGGACAGATGCACTAATAATGATGATTTAAAGTGAGACTTTGATGTCGCCGCCTCATTCACACTTCAAAAAGTGCGTATTCAGAGGTACATGAAAAAGGTGTAATTATCATTTCAGGAAAATATGTTAATTTGATGCAATGCATTACTGCTCTGACAGCTTTCAGCCCTTGCACCAAATGGTTGTAAAATGGATATTACGGGAAAAGAAAATACACTTTTCTTCCCGCTTAGAATATAGGTAAAGAGCAAAGACAAACAGAGTGAAGGCCCGTTGTTGAGGGGGGCCGGGGGCCGGGTGAAGGCTGTTAGCGTACCGTGGCTGACAAGCGTGCAGTTGCTGGGACATTTCCGGCATGGAGGTGCCTGTCTGTGTCTATCTGGACAGCCTCCCCTACTCACCAAGAGTATTAAAATAAAGTCCAGATTAAAGTGGGAGCAATGGGAGGTGATAATGCTGGCTCTACTCTGGGAAGATGCAACTGCCCCGTCCAGGCTGGAGCTGGGGTGCCCTGATTGGATTCCTGGGGCTGCCAAGGCTGCTGGCTTCCTCCCGCCCAGAGGTCCCTTTCTGGACTCATGCCATGCTGCTGCCAACTCCCACTAAGGGAGAAGAGCTGTCCCTGCCCAAGCCTCAGAGGACCCAACCACCCTCCTTGGGCCGAGAGGGCGCGAGCTCTCCCTGAGCTGTGAGTACCTCCTGTCCAGCGTGGAGGTAATGCCTCCCACCTCGAAGGAATGTTGTGAGAATTAAATGGGGATAATGGATATAAAATGCTTAGCTTAGTAAAGACGCTTAATAAATGGTAGTTCTTCTTATGGTTATTATTATATTATGATCTTATTATCCCAGGGAGTAAGCTGATTAAAAATAATTAGCAAAGGGAGTGATGAAGTGACCCAGGCCTTAAAAAACCACCCAGAGTGTGAAGCTCTCAGTTTCTACCATTTCAGAAGGGGCTTCTACACCTGGTCCTTGGAATCTATGGGGGGCTGGTTCCGGGACTCCATTCCCCCCACCAAAACCCAAGCGTGCTCAAGTTCCTTGTGTGAAATAGTGTAGTATTTGCATATAACTTATTACATCTTCCCATGTACTTTAAATCAGCTCTATATTACTCATAATACCTAATATAGTGTAAATGCTATACAAATAGTCGTTATGCTGTATTTTATTGTTTTTTTCCCCAGATATTTTGGATCTATGGCTGGTTGGATCTGAAGATGCAGAAGAACCCATGGATACGGAGGGCTGACTGTATTTATTGAAAGAACATCTTATGTACATACCTCTCTCTGCGGCTTCTAGGTGGAGAGTGGAAGGGACCCGGGAGAACCTGGGAGAGAGGATCATGCTCCCTCACCTGCCAGGTGTCTGGGCGATCTGGAAATGTGAGAAGATGTCCTTGTAATACATCTCCCCTTCCACATCTCAATAATTTCAGGGTTAGGTACAAAATCCTGCTCCACTCCCATATGGCACAGAGATGGAGGATGGGGGTGACAGATTAAGTCAGCCAGAAATATCCTTGTGAGCAGAAGTCGGTGCTAGCTCCCTCCTTCCTAACATGCCTCTGCAGAGAGGAGGGGCAGCTGGCAGGTGGTGAGAGGGACAGCAAGAGCCAAGGGCAGAGGGGCCCAGGCAGGCCACCAGCAGCCTGTGGGCTCCATGGCTCAGGTCTGGGCCACCAGTAGAAACCCAGAGGCGGGCCCTTGTTGGGCAGCGGTACAAGACCAAGTCTGCCCAGGGGTCACCTGGGACAAAGTACTTGGTGATCACCAGTGCCAAAGCCCTTACTGCCTGGCAGCCCTGGAGGTGGATTGAGTCCACCAGAGAGACCCCACTGAACATGATAAAAGGGGCCCCATTTACACAGTGCCGCTGCCAGAGTGGAAATCCATCCCTTACACGGGTGGGAGGAAACCAGGCAGAGTGATGCAATAGCCCTCATGCCTTCAGTTTGTACCAGAAGTATTTGGGACAAAAGAAGCTATTTCCAGGGCAAGTGTCCATGGAGGAGGGCACAGTGGGGATCAGCCAGAGAGCACCTGGTGACCAGGAGCACGGGGAAGAGCCAGGACACAGGAGGCTCAACAGGGGTTTCATTCAGTTCTGTCTTGCAGAGTTCCCTGGGCAACTGCCCGTGCCCCTGGCCCCCGCCCAGCAGCATGGCTGGTGCACAGGGCTCTTTCGTGCAGATTGAGAGAGGGTGCCCCCTCTTGGGATGCTTACTTTGCATCTGTCAGGAACTTGTCATAATATACTGATTTTGTTAGAACATGGTATTTTACTGCCATCTGCTAGAAAATTGTCATAACGTGAGAGAAGTCCTTGTGCAGTGCACAAACCACGGTGGGGTGGGAAGCCCTCTGTAAACGCTTTGAAGCTGGATTTAGTCGGGAGCTGCGATAACATACAGAGTCTTGCATTGAGATGGGTGTGGGGCAAGAGGGGTGGGCCCAAAGAGCTCAGGGCTTGGGAGGGGCTGCGGGAGCTTCAGTTCTGTTGCCCCTCCTAGCCCAGGCTCCAAACTCACCCCTGCAAAGGAGCTCTGTTGCACAGCCAAAAGGAATGCGCCGTCATCCAGTTGGGCCAAGGGAGACTTCTAGAAAGAGAATACTTGCCCCGCCTGATTTGTATTGTTATTATTACTTAAAGAATCTAAAGAAAGCAAGTGGGGTCTCCAGGAGCAGAATTAAGAAGGCAGGAGGCTTTGAGTTTTCTTTGCTGCCCATAAACATGGTTATAAAACAATAATCAATTTCTCCCTCTCCAGTTTCCAAAGGCTTTAATAGTCACTGTATCATTTTATGCACAGAATACTTCTCTGTGAAAGGCAGTGGCTATGAGCCTTATTTTGCAAATGAAGAAATTGCAAGGCAAGATTCGATGTGATTTAATGCCATGTGTTTACCCAGAGATTCACGAACACATGGCTTGATTTACTCTATAAAGTTTCAGTTTTAGTAACTTGAGGACCGTGAGTACTCAAGAGTAGCCTATTAAATGAAAACATGAAGGAGCACACAGGAATGGACAGATTGTTAGGTTGTAGTATGGTGGAGTGACTCGACTGGCCAGGTTGATCCCATTTGTGATAACTCGGGGGTCACTGAGCTTTAGTAAACATCTAACACAGACTGACACCGAAATGGTGCCCGTGACTCCAGCTATAATCTAAGTGCGGAGACAGGAGATGACAGTAACGCTCATGCCCGGGTCCTTGTCTGCAGCTCCGCATGCAGGAGAAAGGGCACATGCTTCAGAGTGAGACAAAGTCCAGTACAGTCAGCTGTGAGACCTCGGACCAACTGTTTCATCCCTCTTGGTCTTCACTGACCCAATTGTTAAATGGGGCAAACACCGTGTGCTTTAGTAATTCATGTACAACGCTAGGTGCGCTGTCCTGGAAAACGACAAAATTGCAGCAATGAAAGCATCCGCTGCGGTTCCTCTCCTCCTTAGAACACGGCTGGCGGCATCGCCCGGCCCAGCCATTTCTCGGCAGAAGCCAATGTCAGTCCCATGCTGCCGCGTGGGACCCAGGAGCGGAGCAGAGCACAGCACAGGCTGACAACCTCTCCTGCTTCCCGACCCCTTCTGTCTGTCTTTGTCTCTGGAATTCATTCATTCATTTGGGCACTCACTCACACTTTCACTCTCTGCAGACATTACGAGCGCTCACCAGGATGCTCAGTGAAGCCAGGCCTGGCCAATGTCTTGCTCTGGACAATGCAATGTGAGCAGAAATGATGTGTTTTTTTTTTTTTTAGAATATTCCAGAGATATAAACATTTTGGTTACCTAAATTGCTTTTGTACTGTTTGAGTCAAAGTTATAAGTGTGCCTGTCATCCAGATAGTGTACAATGTACCCGTTAGATGTGAATTTATCCATCCCCTTGGAGATACTTCAAGGAAGATCCAAATCTTAAAGGCACTTTTAATCCA
>CAUYSK010103927.1:0-59263 GCA_963575035.1 Avahi laniger | reverse complement strand
GCCATTTCACTCACTCGCTCAACAGATACCCTTGCCTGAGGGTGCACCGTGTCAGGGCCCAGCCCTGGGGACTCAGGGCCAAGCAGCACACAGCCAGGGGGAAGGGGGCAGGGAGGGGGCCGGAAGGGGAGAGTCACATCTGCCACCAGCCTGCTGTGGGACCTCTCCTTTTCCCTCAGTTTTCTCATCTGTACAATGGGCTAGTAATACCCGCCTCAGAGGGTCAAATGGAGTAAATGTGGACACATCCAACATCCCTCTGCTCTCCCTTCCCGCCGGGAAGCAACAGGGTTGGACTTGAGTGGAGGTCCCCAGGGCAGACTGGTGGTTGGCTCCGGGGGCAGGAACCCCCTGGAACCGCGTGCATGCTGCGTGTGCATGTGCGCTCTTCCCCCGAGAAGGTCCTTACCGTTCATCACATCCTTGAGGGGTCCGTGACCTCGTTACTAATGATAACGAAAAGCGTTTGCTGAGCGCTGATGCTGAGTCAGAGCAGCCTGGGCTCTCAGCACACCTGACCTCACCCACCCTCAGTCGGCAGCAGACCAACAGTGGTGGAGCGCAGGCATTCCGGGGCCTCACTGCGGTCCCATCCTGGCCCCATTACTTCCCAGCTGTGTGACCTTGGGCAGGTTGCCTAACCACTCTGTGCCTCAGTTTCTTCAGACCTCAATAAGGATGACAGCAGTATCTGCTTCCTAAGGTTGCTTGGAGGATTAATTCAGGTGCGGAGCTTAGAAGCATGCCGGTCCCTGAGTAATGCTCAACGAATATCTGTCAACGGGGACGAGGAAACAGAGGCTCCGAGAGGTAAAGGAGCTTGTCTGGGGTCAAGCAGCCGGGAGAGAGCCGGATGCCAACACATGCTCAACGCGTGTCCTCGAGAGGACCCTGACCCGAGCCCCACCCCGGTTCTGCCATCCAGGCCTCTAGATTGTATTCTCATCTGAACCAGACAAAGCGTGGGGCTGGCCTGGCTGGTCTGTGATGTTTCCTGCCAATTCTGACCCTGGGGGCTTCTCCGTGGGCGTCCTCATGGAGGGGCCGCGGACCCAGCAGGCTGAGCCCCCTCCAGAGAAGCTGCAGGAGGAGAGAGCCGGGGAGCAAGAGCACGTGCAGTCCCCGAGCGGGTGCGCAGCCCTGCCCCTCCCCGGCCGCCCCCAGGGTGCAGCTCCCGGGCTCCCTGCACAGGGGCCCCCCGCAGGCGCCGCTCCCTCCGGGTGCCATGTGACACCACGGGGCGGTGTGGGAGGGAGGAGGAGACGAGCTCCGGCTGACTGACAGCTCTCCCTCCTGGAACGCAGGGAGCCCCCGGGAGCTGCAGCCCTCAGAGCTTTGAACAGACTAGAAAACAGAGCTGTGCTCTGCTGGGTCACTTCCCAGCTTGGTGTGAGCTGGGCAAGCATCTCAGGCTCTGGGCCTCAGTTTGCTCATCCACGGAATGGGGGCAACAATTGCTCCTTCATCCTCCGGCCGTGGTGACGGAGACAGCAGGACCCGTATGTGAAAACACCTAGCCCTGAGCAGACGCTCGACCCTGCCACTTACTTCCCACCCCTGTTCCCCTGTGGAGGCTGAGAGGGTCTCAGGCCTGACATGATTAGTGGTGTCCTTTGGCATCTTGTCGCAGGGACAGGAGTTTAGCTGGAGGCCTGGAGCGGGCTGGGGTGTCCTGTGCAGGTGCAGAAACCCAGGTTCCTGACATCAGGGCAACTGCCGAGGACCACTTGCTCTGCCAGCCGCTGAGCTCGGTGCATGAGGTCCTCAGCCCGCCCCAGGCCTCAGTCTTCCCTTTCGTCAGCTGGGTCCCCGAGACCTCCGCCCGCTGTAACATCCTGTGAGCCGGGTGGCATCTCAAACCCTACAGGGCTGGGGGGTCTATTGGCAAAACCTGGGGCTGGGGAAGGTGAAGTTGGGGGTCCTCCTCCCCACCCTGCACATTTGCTCATTCGGTCACTCCTTCAACAGACACTCATTGGGCACCTACTGTGTGCCAGGTTCTGGGTGCTGGGGACGCAGCCATGAACGAGGCCACTACCTGCGGGAGCCGATGTTCTGGTGGGGCCGTCGGACTCCAGACAGCAGGTGACGATGAGAACAATGAGGGAAAACCAAGCGTCAGGAGGAGATGCGGGCTCACTGGGGTGCTCATTCGGTAGGAGGTTCAGAGAAGGCCTCTCCCCGGGGTGGACATTTGAGCAGGACCCTGACAGAAGTCAGCCGGGAGCCACGTGGGCGTCTGGGGCAAGTGCGAAGCCCGGGGCCGTACCTGCTTTGCCTGTTGGAGACCCGGCGAGACGGCGCTGGCGCTGTGCAAGGAGCCAGGAGGTGAGGGCGGAGGGGCCGGGTAGGGGCAGGGGGTGATGTGGAGCTTGGAGGGGCTTGGAGGGGCCTCTTGCCTCACGGGGCTGGGGAGGGGGAGCATTCTTTGGGATCACTCCTCTGAGACCCCTGCCCTCCAGGGCGGCAGCAACTTGAACTTAGAAGATGGGCAAGAAGATAGGCCTGGTGCGGGCCCCTCGGTTCACACAGCCCACCTTGCAGATGAAGAAGGTGAGGCTCAGAGAGGGCCAGCGGCCTCCCCAGGATCCCCAGCCTCGCCGTGTACCTGAATCCCAAGCACACCCTTCCCGCTTCGCCATCCTACGGCTCTTTTTCAAAATGATGTTTGTGAAAATTAGTCTCAGTAAAGACAGCTAAAAAGGATGGGTTGAGGATGTTTTTAGCTGCCTGGAAGCCAGATGAAAGGTTCTGTTGTTGCAAAAATGCTTTTCTTGTGTATGCTATAAGCATCCATTAATTTCAGAAATTATCCAGCCTCACTAAGCAGAAATGATGGGTGGCTTTTTGAATTTGAGATGAAGATGGGTTTTTTCTGTGTGTGCTGTTGATGATGGTTTACTCATGACAGGAATTTTTCCTGCCTTGAATGCGGTACACTTCAAGGAGCCAGGGACCATTTCTTTTCTTTCTTTTTTTTTTTTTGAGACAGAGTCTTGCTCTGTTGTCCGGGCTAGAGTGCCGTGGCATCAGCCTAGCTCACAGCAACCTTGATCTCCTGGGCTCAAGCGATCCTCCTGCCTCAGCCTCCCAGGTAGCTGGGACTACAGGCACGCGCCACCATGCCCGGCTAATTTATATATATATATATATATTTAGTTGTCCAGATCATTTCTTTCTATTTTTTTAGTAGAGACAGGGAGGGGCAGGGTTCTCACTCTTGCGCAGGCTGGTCTCGAACTCCTGACCTTGAGCGATCCTCCTGCCTCGGCCTCCCAGAGTGCTAGGATTACAGGCGTGAGCCATCGCGCCCGGCTGACCATTTCTTTTTGATCCACGCCACCCTGGCAGAGTAGGAGCACCGTGAGCATTTACTGAAGAGGAGGTTTTCCCGAGTGGCTACAACCGTGCGATCCTCTAGCTTGGCGTGTAGGTGGATAGGAATAGTGTGCTTGTTGAATGAATGAATGAATGAATGAATGAATGAATGAATTTGGGCCAAAAAAGGCATGACTCCGAGCTACAAGTAGCCAGGAACCACCAGTTTGTGATCTCCGCCTAAGGTAAAGAAGAGAAGTAGTATTTTTAGGGGAGGATCACAGAGTGAGTAAATAGCTGAAAACTCGGCAAAAGAAATTCCAGATGTGGGTTCCCATGCTCTGTGAATAATGCCAACACCCCGCTCCAGAGCTAAGATGCAGTCCCACCAAAGCTAGAAGGGGCCTGGATTAGTTTTCACCAGGTCACACTGCATAACAGACAACCCCCAACATCAGTTTCTTGCAGCAATAAATACTTATTTCTCGCTCCCGTTGCATGTCTGTGGCGGGGAGAACAGCCAACGGCTGCTGCAGGCTCGGGTCCAGGCTGTGGTCGGGGTCAGGCCTGCCCCATGTGTCTCTCACGCCAGGGCCCAGGCAGAGGGGAAAGCGAGAGGTGGAGCCACATGTTCATCTGGAAGAATAAACAGATAAATAGGCCCACATTTGGGGGGTTAAACACAATCACATGGCCAAGCTAGCCTCGACGGGCAGAGCTGGTGATGAATATTTGCTGAACAGAGATGCGCTTTGCTACCAGAATTTAGGGAACCGTGAGTCCAGTGGATTTAAACTGTTCTTAGAAGAGCCTCGGGGTTTCTCTCCAACCACCCTGGGCCACAGTGCGTGCGGGGAGCGGGGAGTACAAGTAGACGGGCTCCCACCGTCAACACCACCACCTCTTTCATCTATTGGGTTGCCATGGAAGTTTTCATTTGAAAGTTGCTTTAAAAAAATTATAAATAAAAAAAAAAAACCCCAATGGCCAAATACAATTCCCCCATATTAGAGAGAGGAAGATCAGAGGCCCAGAAGGAGATATGTATGAAGCTGACCAGTGGCAGAGCCAGGACATGTACCCAGCAAGAGAACTCTCCACACAGCACCCCGGGTAGACATGTATTCATACATTCAATCAACAAACACTCGCCACCCAACAACTCTGGGCAAAATTTTGACAATCACAGCTTTCTTCTCCATTCACTCTGCATCTTGACCACCCACTTTGTGCCTGATTCATTCAGTTGACTCAACAAATGTTTTCTGAGGACCTACTATACATCAGGCCACGCTTTAGGCACTAGGGATACAGCAGTGAATGAAACCAATTTTCTGACCTATGGAATTGACACTCTAGGGGAGACAGACAATAAATAGAACAAGCTAGATATGTAAAGTGCACTAGGTGCTGTGAAGCAAGCTAGCAGAGAGAGGCAGCAGAGAGTGCCCAGGGGGTTATTTTGGACAGAGGAGCTAGGAAGGCCTCTTCGAACAGATGGGATTTAAGCAGGATGTGGGTGAAGTGAGAGATGAAGCCACGTGTATATCTGGAAGAATACACAGATGCACAAAGCGGGTTGGTCAAAGCCAGTGCGAAGGCCTATACTCGTATCTGTGTGTGCTGCCCGTGGCTGTGTGTTGCAGACATTGCAAGAGGGAATGGGAAAGTAGCACAGAGGAGGCCAGAGATGTGGCCGGTGCCTCGGGCCCTGGGAAAACGCTGGGGTTTGCTGCCGAGTGAGGTGGGAGCCTGGGGAAGGCTTGGCTCAGGGAGAGGTGTGATCTGCCTTGCGTGGTGTGAAGCGCCGAGAGGAGACCCAGGAAGGTGGCTCTCGCTACTATGCGGGGGGTGGTTGTTGCGGCTCAGAGGGGCTGAGGGCCGCTGTCGGCACGCGGTCACGCCACCAAGGGCAGACTCTCCGAGGGGGCCGGGATGGCCAGCGGCAGTCTGGGGGTCACCGTCCTGCTGTGGTTCCACCCGCATCTGAGGGAGCTGGAGCAGGAACCAGCCTGGAGGTGGGTGGTGGCAGCTCCCGGGGTGATGGAGAGCAGAACGCACAGTCCCCCCGAGGTGGTGCCAAGGCCCCGAGAGCACTCATTGGCTGGAAGCCTGCCCGGGGCCGCTGGCTGGGATGCGAGAGCCTCCCAGGTGCCGGCCTCTCGGGATAATCGCACAGGATGACGGAGCTGCTGAGCGTGGTTCTAGTCTCGCTCAGGGCCCGGCTGCACGGGCCACCTAACCCTCCCCGACCTTTCTTCTTTCCATCAATCTCTGTCCCGTCTTCCCCTTGATGAATTTAACGAGGTCCTTGGAGGCTGGGTATTCTTCCCCTATGTTGTTTGCACGTGCTGCCTAAGCTCGGATGCACCGTCACAGCCCCAGGAAGCCTCCCCACGTACCTCCACTGAGGGTCGACCCTGTTCTGCATGGCGACAGCCCTGCTGTCTTTCATTCTGAGGGGTGAGCTGGGGGCCCGCCATGGTCTCCTCTACCCCAGCTAGTCCCAGACACACGGTGGCCCAGCAGATGTGAGTTCCCGCTGCCAGCTGTTTCTGAGTCCTGCCTCTGGGATCAGGACCCTGAGGTTGGGGGGTGGGGAGCCCAAGACCCCTTTCCCGAGCTTTCCGAGTGGCCCAGCCCCTGGCCAGGACAGACCTGGTGCAGCAGCTGCCACTGGTGGCCGTCATCCCTCCTCTGCTGACCTGCTCTGTGGGCGGCTCTTCACCAGAGACTCACGGACCCAGAGCAGATCATGGTGGTGTCTGCCACCCACTGACTGCACCCGCCACGGCGCAGCGCTCTGGGGTGACGTCGTTTGGGTTTTTTGTTCTGACCTGATTTCAGGTTCAGGGCCAGCAGGTGAATATGAAAGGCCCAGCCACAGGCAGGAGCTCTTTGTGGGTGGAAAGAAAACGTTCAGGCAACGACCTGCTGGTCTCTGCGAGCCCGGGCCCACCAGGTAGGGAGGAAGAAGAGTGGGAAAGGGTGGGAAAATCAATCCTTCTTGGAGCATTAAGGCCAGGAGGGATTTTAGGGTCTGATTCAAGCCCTTTGCTTTACAACTGGGGAACCCTTGGCCTTGGGAGAGGGAGAGACCCGAAACTGACCACCCAGCAAAGCCGCTCCCGGATTCCTGAGCCACAGAAATGCACGAGACAATGAAGGTTCATTGTTGTTTCCAGCCACTAAGTTTTGGGGCAATTTGTTCCATAGCAATAGGTGACTAATATAATCACCGGCCTTATCCTGCCAAGTGTGGCTTCCGAGCGCCTCTGGCTGCTTCTCCAACTCCATTGATCCCCAAAGAATGAAGATTTCCCAGTGGCTTTGGGGAAGGACGTCATCCGACGTGGATGAACACGCTGGTCCCGGGGAGTTTGCAGTCGATAATGAGATAACACAGACGAAAGCGGAGCTGGGGAGAGGGGCCCGGACCTGGGAGTGAAGCCCCAGGCAGGGTCTGGCCTCTGCCGCTTGCCAGCCACACAGCTCTGCCAGTGACTCAGCCTCCCTGGGCCTCGGTCCCTCGTGTGTCTGATCCTTAGCTGGCTGCATCACCGTGAGGTTGACAATCTGTTCCCCCAACAGCAGCCAGAAGGAGCTTGTTAAATTGCAAATCCGATCATGTCACTCCAGGGCTTAAAATTTGTTAGTGGCGTCACACTGCCTGGATAAAGGCGACAGGCCCAGCTCTCCGGCACCACCCCCTGCCCGGCTGGGCTGTGCTCCCCCCGCCTCTCTCGCACCCCCGCTCCCAGCTGTTCCCCATGCAGCCTGTCCTCGGGTTTCCTGAAGGCGCCACTTTCGATCTGGCCATAGGGCTGTGGCCCATGTGGGGTTTCTCCACCTGGCACGTGGCTCCCTCTCTCCTGCTAGCTGCCCCACACCCTCTAGGCCTCACCTCGAATGCGCAGCCGCCCCGGGTGCTCAGGTGGCTCCCGCTGGGCATCGCTCGCAGTGACAGGTGGGTTTGTATCCACGAGCGTCTGCCTCCCTACAGGTCACCGAGTGCCGCGAGGGCAGGGCCCCTGGGCCAGCGCGGGCACACTGCAGGCACGGACGTGCTCGTGCGGGGTGCATGAACGAATGAACAAGGGTGCCCGGTGCTGTGCAAATGTTTGTCCTCGTCCGCTGCTCCCTCCCCTGATTTCACTCCAACTTTAGGAGCTCCGTGGGGACTCAGGACGCAGGCAAATGCTTACAGACGTCTATCGGTTCTTAACTTTGGCTGAGCATTGGAACTACCTGTAGAGTTTTCCAAAAAAACTGATGCCCGCGTCCTATCCTCAGAGATCCTGGTACAGACTGGGGGTGCGCTGGACATCAGGACGGCTAAACTTCTCCAGGCCGACCTTCAGGTCACTGCCCCGGGCAGCAGGGAGACAGGGCCTGGCAGAGCCGTCTCTCCTAAACACTGCAGATTGTCCCCGATCTAGGGCTACGGGCTCTGAACAATGAGAGCGAAGTGCCAGACACTGCTGTAAGGACTCCCTTTGATCAACTCATGCAATCCTCAGAAGAGTCTCACGAAGAGGATGGCGTTGTATTCCCATTTCCTAGATGGGGAGACTGAGGCATGGGGCTATCAAGTAACTTGCGCATAGTTACCCAGCCACTGGGTGGCAGAGCCAGGATTTGAATCCAGGTGGTCTAGCTTCAGGGTCCAGGTGCTCGGCCGCCACCTCAGATTGCCAGGGAGCGTGGAGCTGTACCCACTCACTGTTCTGGTCCTAGTGATCATTTCCCATCCCCTGAGGGGCTGGCGGGGCCGGGGCTGCTGCCCATCTATCCTTTTTCCGGAAGGATGTGCCTCGAGCCACCAGCAGAGTGGAGATTAGACAGGCTCAGCCTGACCCATTCCGGGCTGGGCTTCTCGGACACCCAGAGCCTTTCCCTGGTGATACAGCCCATTGTCAGCCTTAGGAAGACACAGGTTGCTATGGAAACCTCGGGACTCCACCAGTGTACACCCTGCTGGCTTCAAGGAAACCTTTTCGTGGTTCCATTTGGGGCTCTGCTGTAAGGCAGCCAGGGGCCTCCAGCGAACTGGGTCCCCTGTTTGGACACGACGTCAGGTTAACTTCCAGTGCTCCGCAGCAGCCTGGATGCACCCGCCTTCTGGCCCACCGTGCGCACACGGAGACACCCTCCCCAACCCTCCTGTGGGAGGCTGTGTTGGAGGGGGAGGTCTGCGGCTGATTGACATGTGGGGTTGAGTCTTTAATTAAAGTTTGCTTCGTGTGCCAGTCAGAAGAAAAGAAAGTTCAACTCAAAGCCAGGGTCTTTATCCTGAGCATGATTTCAAGAGCCCTTCCCGTGAGGGGGAGCGTGACCTTGTCTAGTAGCTGTGCCGAGATCTTTCTGAGGCTTCTCCAATCTGTTTCTGAGCCCTGCATCTGACAGCGTGGCGTCAGCATGCGGACCTGGCCACGGGGCCACACACTGACACTCAGCGCTGCGCTGACCTTTAACGATCACCGGATCTGTGCTTCTCACCCCTGGTGTCCCGTTGGACTCACCCGGGCAGCTTTTTAAAGATATCCATGTCCGGGCCTCAACCCGTCTAATTAAGTAAACTCTCTTGAGTGGCACCCGGGCTGGGTACTTCGTAAAAGCTCTGCCTGTTGTTTTGATGTGCAACCGGGGCTAAGGACAAATCTAACTTCCTCTTCATACAGAAGGGGAAACTGAGGCCCCTTGCTGGGGCAGGGAGATGCAGGGGTGCTGCAGATCTGATGAGCATGCCAAGAGGCCTCCGAGTTCCTTGGATTTGCCATTTTTTCTCAAGCAGCTTCATTGCTAGAAATCACATCTCCCATCCAAAACCCCAGGGATCTGGTTTCCGTCCCATGTCTTTATGATCTAAAAAAATAACAAAAGCCATCAAAACAAAAGTTTGTGCTGAGGAAGTGAAGTTGTTTGAACTCGGGGGAGGAGAATAATGTGTCTACCTTCCTCCTCCTCCTTACTTGTTCTTGGCGCAGTGTGTGGGCGTGCCTGTGCTCGCTGTGCCTATGCACGCGTGCATGCGTGTTGTGTGTGCGTATGTGCACGCGTGCACAAGCATCTGCGTGCCTATGCATGTGCTTATGTGGCTGTAAAGGCACGCATGTGCCTCTGTGTATGCATGGTGTTGTGCAATTCTCTGTGTGCATTGTGTGCACGTGTGCATATGTGATGATAGGATGCACACGTGTAGGTGCATACATGCACATGTGAATGTGTGTGGCACATGCCTGTCTGCATACGAATGTGTGTGCATGTGCACCCATGGGTCCATGTGCAAATGCACGTGCCCGTGAGCATGCATGCCCGTGTGTTTGTGCACATGATGTGTTCGTGCATGTATGTGCATGCGTGTTAGGTGGCATGGGGCATTAGATGACGCAAAGGCTGCATTGGGGAGTAGGGGGAGACTGGAAACCCCAGGAAATCCTTGGCACTCAAGGATTTAACACACAATTCTGGGTCATTTCAAATGACCCAAAGGTCTGTGGCTGGTAATAATTTATAATTTTAATGGGGCAAAAACATCGGTGTGGAGCAGAGCTAGCGAGTGAGCCTCGATGGCCACCCCGCAGTTACACGGAATGGCTCAAAAGAATTCCAATTACTAGTGCTAATAATGGAAAGAAAGATGAAGACATCTGAGAGTTTAATGGCTTTTAGTCTGAAAACTACAAGCAGGGAGTGGATTAAAGAATGGGGAGTTGAACTTGGCCCTGGCTTGACTCTCTGGCTCCAAACGAGCCCACCATATGCTGCTCTCAGTGGGAGCCAGGAACGGCAATTCCGCGCACAGCCTGCGGCCTCCGGAGCCCGCGCACAGAATGGCTCAGAGCCGCTCCGCCAGGCGGTTTGTGCAGGCAAGGCTGACGAGTGGCGGAACGTGTGTTATTAGCCGTGGGAGTGGCTTTGGTCTGGTCTCCACAGTCGTTAAACGTCCAAGACAGTAGCTTAACACTCCAGCTGCACTTTGCTCCTTTTTAGAGGGCTGGTTTATGCTGCAGACAGGACTTCCCGGTGTGAGGTTCTTCACGATCTCATCTATTTTGTGTGAATGTCAAGGGCCCACAGTAATCGAAAGTATCAGAACAAACTAGGGGCAGTGGGTGGAGCCAAACTTATAAACGTATGAAAATTATTAATAATAATATTTTAATGACTCATCTGTATTGAAAGCTGACGCTACATCGTGTGCTGGCCTAAGAGCTTTTATATTAACCATAATTACGCCTATGTTAAGTAGAATAATGTGATTCCTGACCTCCAGAAGTGCTTCCTGGTAAAATTCTACAAAGCCTTAAGAGGCAGCTAAAATTGTTACTTCCTCCGAACGTTTTCTACCCATGTTAGCCACTAAGTTCCTAAATTGCAGTGCCTGTCTGTCCCTCCTCCACCCCACAGGTTCCCTGAGGACCTTATTCATCTGTCCTCAGCACCCAGAGCCGCCCGGGCACAGGGAGATAGATCTCCGTCTTTGTTTAGTGAATATTAAACGTCACACGGGATTCTTCCTTTGATTTGTCCCCGTGAATTCCATTCCCCACCTGCCTGGACTGCAGCCTTCGTCTCTGCTCGTTTCTCATTTAGGATAAAACTGCTCTGGGCTTTTCTGCTTCAGGTTTGATTTCTTATAAAAACATTAGCGAGCTGAGTTCTCTCTTGGGGACCCGCCTCTGTCCCCAGCAGGCAGCACACCAGGAAGCCAGTGGCCTTGGAAGGCAGGACAAAAGCTTCCCTGAGGCTCCGGCTGGGCCCGGTCACAGGCACAGCACCCTCCCGTCTTCTCCCGGGAGGTCACCATCTCTCCTGACGGTCACCCTTCCACCCGTGCCCTGGGCCCCAGCCCTTCTCCCACGTCCAGAGACCCCTCTGCAGCAGTCGTCCCTTCCTTCTGCCCTGTGTCACCCTCCTTCTCTTCTGGGTCTTTCTCGGCAGCATTCCCGTGAGTTCAAGTCTCTCCGTCTTAAAGAACGACGATAATGCAGCCAGCGATCCTTCTGGAACCCTCGCCCCCTCTAGTTTGCCACACGTTCCTCTTCTGTTTTCGCAACTGTGCTTATTTAAACGTCCTGAAAGAGAGAAAGGATGCTCTCGGCGTTCGCACAGCACCCCTCCCCTTACAATGCGATGCGACCTGTCTCCGTGACCTTGGCTCCACGTCTCCGGCGACCTTTGTGTCACGAGCCCAGTAGGTACCCTTCAGCCCCCTTCTTGGCAGCTTTTGACACCAGAGACCATTTGTGTCTTCCAGACCTTCCTGTTCCCTCACTTTCCCTGACCCACAGTCTGGTTTTCTGCCTGCCTCTTCTTTTTGTCGCCTTCAACTTCCCCCTCTCTGCCGTTCCCTAAATCGTGGTGTTCCTCCAGGTCCGCTCCTCACCGTGTGGTCTGCTCGGTGCTCTCCCCGGGCTGACATAGCCCAGATCTGCCGCTGTGGTCAGACTTCTGCCCTAAGCTTCAGCCTTCACAGGCAGGCTCTTAATAGTCAACTGAAGTTCCCACGGGTGCCACAGACGCCACCCAACGCAAAGCCAACTGTCTTCTCCCTCTTGTTGCCCACCACATGAGGCCTTCCAGGCTACGCCCTCTTCTGGAGCCCCCACTGGGTGACGGGCACCACCGTCCACCAGCTGTGCACACGGCAACGCTGAGCCCCACCTTAGCCTCCCCGTCCACACCGGGGAGATGCCAGGTCTTCCGTTCTACCCCTTGGAATCCACCTGCTCACCTTCCTCGTGCCGGGTCTCCGGAGAGGCTCTTTCGTGCCCCCAGCCCCCACCTGGATAACTGTGGTCCCCTCTGCCCTGCTCCCCCTGCCTCCTTTCATGCCCCTCTAACCCACCCCCTGCAGCCAGACACCCAGAGATGTATCTGACCATGGCTCTCTCCTCCCTCGTCCATCCACTCCTGACATATTTACCGAAGACCTATTGCACGCCAGGCACTGTGCTACGCTGGGAGGACCTGCCCTTAGTCTCCTGTAGTTCACATTCCTGCGGAAGACACACACTGTAAACAAACACATCACACAAAGTCTAGTGGTGGTAAGTGTTATCACGGAAGACACAGCAGGGAAGAAGGCGGAGGGTGATGATGGATTAGAGGGGGAGCTCTGAGGTAGAGAGGTCGGGGAGGCTTCTCCGAGTAGGTGACATCCGAGCAGAGATGTGAATGGAGTGAGCCAGCAGAACCCCAGGGAAGTAGGTCAAGGCAGAGAGAACAGCAAGGGCAAAGGCCATGCCGCCCACCCCCGTGGCCGGCAGCAAGTCCCACCGGCACAGAAATAATTATTGCTGGTGCTTAGTACATGCCAGGCACCACTCCAAACATTTTACAAATATTATTTCATTTACCCCTCAGAACCATCCAATGAGATTTCCTATTTTACACAAGAGGAAACTGAGTCATGGAGAAGACGTGGGTAAGGCAAGGGCGATGACTGTCATAGGCAACAATTCTGAGATGCTAAAGAACAAAACCCTCAGGAATCAAGATAAACATTTTCATGTAATATTTTAAAAACAAAAATTAAAGTGAAAAATCTACAATGAATAAAATGTCAAAATTTTAAATAAAGACAGGATCAATATTGAAGTCATGTCCAGCCTGGACTACTTAAACCACAATTGACCTGGAGACCTGTAAGCCTAAGAAGAAATGCTTGCTGCCAGCCACTGAATTTTGGGGTGTTGTTTTGTTACACAGCATTATTACTGCAATAGCTGACAAACACAAAAAGTAATTTGCCTAAGGACCCTCCACTAGTAAGTGGCGGAGCTGAGATTTGAACCCAGGGAGTCTCGGAGCAGAGTCTATGTTATTGACAAGCACGGTGCTCTGTCTTTTATTGAGGGGCACAGTAAGGTGTGTGCACAGGATACCTGGGTTGGTTCAATCCTTACACTGGATTCCAACTTGCTTTCCTCCTCAGTGATCGGCTTCCTGGATGAGGCGGGGGCCCCTCTGGGAGTGCCAGTCCCCAGGCCCCTTTACCTAGTGGATGACCCTGGTCCCGGCACCTTCATTCTGGCTGATGCGCTAAGAAGGCTGACATCAGATTTCAAAGCAAGATGTCAAACCAAGAGCAAAATGCTCCAAGTATATGGCCAAGAACCAGCTACTTGACCCTTGTACTTCTCACCTTTGTCAAAGATACACGAGAGTCAGCAGAGACAGGATTTCTCCGGAAAGAGAGTTGCTGGAGAGCACTGTCGTGTGCTGTGAGAGGGTCTGCCCCTCAGCTCAAGTCCAGAGAGCTGGATGTGTGTCCCGGCTCCTGGGTGACAGACTGGCTGGGGTGGATGCTGAAGACTCCAGTAAATGCAGATCCACTTACACTCTTAGAGTTGACGGGGTAGAGATGTGAGTTTCGTAGGGACCAGATGTGGGCTGACCACAAAAGGAAGCTGGCGTGGGGGTGCCTTAGGCCCTGCCCGAGAGAGCATATTGGAGGGGCAAAAGGCCTCAGCACAGAGAATCGAAAGAAGCCAGAAGATTCCTTGGAACTAAGCAATGAACCCAACTGGAGCTGCGCAGAACTGCGCGACACCCTGCAGGCGGGAGGTTCCTGGTGATGGCAGATGGTCTCTGAAGAATCCACAGTTACCTGAGATTTCAATGCCATTGTTAAACATCAGCCGGCATGACACCATCTTCCCGCGGTGCTGCAGTGACTAGGCAAGGAGGAACTTCCCTGCTCTCAGGGCTCTTCTCCCTCCAACCTCAAGAAGGGAGGGGAGGGAAACCGGAAGTAGCTAAAGGGAAAGTGAGCCAGAAAAGTGAACCCTTCTCCTCCCTGGTTTCCAGCTTAGAAAACCTGGTTTCCAGTAGACCACAGCTGGGGAAGGAGGGAAAGTCTTTTCTCTGAATAAAAACTAGACCTTCAGTTATCACATGGGCCAGGGAATTTTGTCAGAGACTACATTTGCCATGGAAAATGCCTGTGGTATATTCTGTTTTCTAAGAGAGATGAGAAAAACCATGGGATAGTCCAAGGGTTCACCTAGGGACGGGGGAAGGGGCGTGGATATGGATAAACACTCAGAGCCAATGTAAAGAAGCCATGGGGAGCCTAGAGCTGCTCTCTGATTTTGTCTACTGAGGGGGGCTTGTCTGAAGTCAGACTGTGTCCCCAGGCTGGGCCCGCTGCATTGGGGTGGCCGGGTGGAGATGTCGGGCCAGCCAGATCTCTCCTCCTTTTTCCACAGTAAGGAGTCGCCACTGGGCATGGAGACACCTACAAAGAGCTCCAACCCTAGGAACTTTGCATACGTAGGGGGGTCACATGACTGAGCTCTTGCCAGTGGAAGTGATGTGTCCATGGTCCTGAAAATGGCAGGTGTGCATCTTCCTCACTCTCTTCCCCTACCCTCCAGCTGACCCCGAATGTCATCATGCAGATGGTGACAAGGTCCTACAGATGGAGGGGCCCAAAGATGGAAGAAACCTGGCTGCCTGAAGGACCAGGTGGAGCAGAGAGACTTTTCCATGAAGAAGTCAAGTTCTTCTGCTACGGTGGCTCAGCCTCTCACCATGAGTGGTAGAGCACCCCACTCTCTGGGTTCCCTGAAGCACATTCAGACATTGCAGCACCCCAACCTCAGCTGGCTTAGTTATGAAAGCCCTGGAGGCAACATGCTTTGGAATCAGACAGGGATTCTAGTCCAGCTCTGCCTCTTCCTGGCTGTGCAACCTCGGGCAAATGACTTGACCTCTCTGGCCTCCATTCCCTCTTACTAGAAAGGGATTCATAGCCCTTCCACATGGCTTTTGCCACGAGGAGTCAATGAGAGGATGCAGGAAAAAGGCCCAGCACAGGGCTTGGCACAGAGTAAGGTCTTCATGGAAGGTCAGATCCTTCCCCTCCCCCATTCCTGGCAGCAGAGCACCTGGCAGGGCTCCCATCAGCCCCCACCAGGCTGTGACGCAGACTGAAGTTTTTCTTTTGAGTAAGTGACAGGTTCAGGGACGCGGAACAGAGCAAGCACTTAGAGTTCACAGAGCAGAATTCTCTGACCTTAGATGCCCCAGCTCCCTTCCTGGGACCGGGGGGATTAGCCGGTTATCCTGGGCTTGTTTCGGAATGGTCTCACCGTGAGGGGAATTTTCCTACAATCTTATTCCGCCCTCCGTCCCAGGACTAAGACGACATTTGTCAGGAAGTCTCTCTCCTCTGCCACGGCCGGCCGTGGCTTTTAACCCCATTCCAGGGCGAGAACGGGAATGCAGGGCGTGGGGACGGCCGGGGCTGGGGCTGGAGCGAGCGTGTTCTGTTTAGTAACGATCGCAATGTTGTGGACAATGCAAAAGGAATATTAATTCCTCCTCTCTGATCTCAGAGAACATCAGGGCTGCGCGGGGCTGCTGCAAGGTGTCTAGTCCAGCCGCCTTCCCCCACCTCCCTTTTACCAGCAGGACTTGTCCCCAGACCCTCATGGAGGGAGGGAATGGCCACAGCTGGCCAAGTTCCAACAGGACACGCTGGGGGGGCTTGCTCTCTGCGCCAGCGCCCGCCTGGTACAGCCCTTCTGATGTGCGGTGCTGGTGGTGACGCAGAATGGAGTCACCTGCATGGTCTGTGTCCATGAACGCCAGGACCTAGAAAGTGTCTGAGGGACTCGCCTCCGACATCGACCTTCTGTGGCTGGTGTAGACAAAGGATTGGAGGGGAGCTGGGCCCCAGATGGGCAGAGCGTGGGTATTCCCTAGCCCCACACCTGGGTGTCGCTGCCGCCGCAGCCGGGCCCTCTGTTCTGTGACCGTTCCAGCAGGGACTGTGAGCTCCTGACAGGCAGGGACCTTGCCCTGCATCTCTCTGGACCTCCGTCTCCAGCCTAGCCCCTGATCGTGCTCCCTGGCATTTGCTGATGAGAACAAACGGTCTCCATCTCCCAGATGCAATCGCTTTCCTCGCCCACGTGGAGGTCAGCCAGCCTCGGCCTTCCAACCCCGACCTGCCACGTGGGCAAGACACTGAGCTCTCTGGGCCCGAATCCTCATCACAGAACGAGGTGACTCTGAGTAGGCTTCCCATCGCGCTGGGTGACAGGACAGCACGAGACGCCACTTGTAAAGCACGCGCCCCTTCCCCTCCCCCTGCCCAGGGGGCACACGTGACGCCGTTCGGGGTCGAGAGTTTCCCCCTCAGCCTGCCCTTGCCATCCCCGCCCTCGTCCCCTCTACGTCACAGGAGGGCTCCCGCTGTGTCCCCAGTGTCCCCACTAGTACCCTCCATAAAGTTGTCCAACGTGTCCACCACACACAGACACGGGCAGTGTCCTGTCCCAGAAATGACAGTCTAAGTGAGGCCGCCCACTGCAGGCATCTGGGGCCAAATTAATTCTCAGATGTGGGCGACCTGGGTGTTGGGGGAAGCTGAACAGCAGCCCGGGCCGCTACCCACCAGACGCCGCTAGCATCCCGGCCCCAGTCTGGACAATCAAAGCTGTTTCCAGACATTCCCCAACGTCCCCTGGGCGCAAAACCACTGTTCTCCAGGAAACTGCAAGAACTGACACACAGGGCCTCTCCTCCGGAGGGACAAGGACAACTCAGGACACACACCCCAGAGGGCCCAGGGCTGAGGGAGGACACGACCTCCCATCTCGGGGTTCTATCCCTCCCCCTGTTTAAACCTGGAGAGCGACTGGGGGCTGACCCACAGGGCGAGGGCACCAGGCAGGTGTCTGGGGGAGGGAAGGCAGCTTTGGCTGGGGAAGACGCACACTTCCTCTTGGAAGTACAGAAAATACACACAGTCAAGGGCACGGCTTTGTAACAAACCCATTTTAATTGATAGCGCATACGGAGACCCAGGGCAGGGGCTGTAACTGGGTGAGGCCAGCCACACACCTGCGTGGCCAAGGTACCTGGTCTGGTCTGCTCAGAGGGCTAGGCGGGGGTGAGGGGGACGGAGGGAAGGTCGGAGCTGCTGCTTTGAGCACAGACACAGACAGGGGCCAGGGCTGGGTGCAGGTGTAGGTATGCAGAGCTGGGCCGGGGCGTGTGTACATCTGTGTCCATATGTGTGTACATGTATGTACATGGACACGATGTACAGAGTATCTACAGGAACCCTCACAACTGACCTAGGGAGAGGATCGGGGATTAGACACCATCAGAAGAGGGGCACACTGTGGAGTGCACTGAACGCCCAGAGCCAGTCTGCTTCTGCCTCTCACAGACTTGCTGTGTGGCCTGGGGCAAGTTACTTACCCTCTCTGGGCCTCAGAGAAACTAACTAGATGATTACTAAGGTTCCCTCTGGCCCTGCACATCAATATTTTTAAGGAAATTAAAATACAAAATATATTTGTTAAGAGCTGTGACAAGGGCCTTTGGTTTATAGGTTCAAAGCCTACCAACGCCTGAGTCCACGGTGGTATCCAGCACAGTCCAACCCCGGGCACAAGGAAAGGACCCCCTAGGAGCTTTCTGCCAGACCTCTCCCAGCTCGGCTCTGGCCCCCACTGCTCCTGCCAACCACTGCGAGTGCCAAAGGCAGTGGGGCACAGGCCAGGGCTGGGGACGCTCTTTGTTTCCTGTCACACAGTGGACCCAGCACCCAGTAGGTGCTCAATAAATGCTTGAGGAACAAGCACAGGAGAAGACAGCCTAGTTCTAGGCGTAGCTCTGCCCTGAACTAGCTAGGGCGAGGGGGTGGGGCCTGGGGTATGTCACTTCCCCTCGAGTCTCAGCTGTCCCCTCCGTGAAACGGGGGGATGAAGCAGAAGATGCCCCGGCCTGCCCGCCCCACGCTTGTGCAAGTGCCTGTAAACTGTGGAGCTCAGCACAGAGGTGTCTAGCTGCAGACAGGCCGAGGGAGCCCCGTCTGGGAGTGGGGAAGGAGGTGTCCCCAGCAGAGGCAGTGGACCTGAACGGGGCGAGGGCCGGCCCAGGAGGGGCGACGAGGCTCTTACAGTACGATGATTCCCACGTCTACTGCTACACACGCATGGCAACGGCGGCAACGACCAAGCACAGCATCAGCAGGAGGGACCTCGGAGAGGAGGCTGAGGACCGAGGTCAAGAGATGGGCGTGGTCTAAGCGCACGGCCACGCCCCTTCAAACGTGCCCCATGCCAGGGGCGGGGCGACCCGCGTGTGCATGTGCAGGGGAGGGGAGCAGACACGGCTGCGTCAGAGGGCAGGGGTTTCAGGATTGGGGGCGGTTCACCCAGCTGCCACCCAGACCAAGCTGGGTCTCCCACCACGAGAGCGGAGACCTCTCGCATTCGGCTCCCGGGTGTTGCTTTCATCCTGTGACTTGCCCTGGAGACTCCGCTGGATGCAGGGACCCTGGTCTCTCTGGCATCAGTGTTTCTTCAGACCCACGGGCAGGAAGGCTCCACGTTGGGCCTCCATGTTGGGCTTCCACGTAACTCCTGACATCTCCCAAACTTGTCTCCTGTCCTACAGGGATGCGATGTCCCACAGAGGAGCTGAAACCACGGGGGAGCCACGGCCAAGAGGACTCGGAAGGAAGTGGCGAGAAGGCGGGTGAACGTACAGAGGTGAGCGCCCGGGAGCCTCCGTCTGAGCCAAAGGTCCTTGAACAATTCTGCCGCTGGGGCCTTGTGGGGGGATGTGGGCAGGGGGCATCTGGGGCCACCTCCCTAAGGCACTGCCCAAGCCCCGCCCCAGCGTCCCCGCTCACTGGATGGTGCATTTGTCCCTCTCTCGGGCCTGGCCCTCCCGGAGGACCTTGGCCTTGATGTACTTGAGGTCACTGTTGACGCTGGGGCGGCGGGCGAAGGGTGAGATCATGCCGTAGGCGTCCGCCTCCTTGATGCGGCGCATGCAGAAGGGCCTGGGGTGGAAGGCGTCGCCGTACTGCACCGAGATCTTGCGGTGCAGGGCGGGGCTCATCTCGTGCGGCAGCTTGGCCATGCTGAAGAGCACGTAGAACATCTCATCCACGTTGGTGTTCTTCTTGGCCGACACCTCGAAGTAGGCGCAGTTCTCGTCCCCGGACACCAGCAGCTCGGCCTCGGTGGTGGGCACCTGGCGGCAGAGCTCACCGTGGTCGTTCTTGTTGCCGCAGATGACCATGGGCAGCTCCGCCGCCTCCTTGGTCTTGTTCTTTAGGCAGGACTTGACCTCCAGGATCTGCTTCTGCAGGCGCTTGACCTCGTCGAAGGACTCCCGGTTATCCAGGCTGAACACCAGGATGAAGACGTCACCTGCGGGAGAGAGCCCCAGGTGGTGAGCGCGCGGGCTGGCTCAGACCCCACCCCCCGCCAAGACCGTCAGTCCTGACAGCGGACATTCCCTGGCGCACTGAGCCCGTCACCGGGCGTAACTGACTTGACCCTCATGGCGACACTGTGGAGTAGCCGCTGTTACTCTCCCCATTTTCCAGGGCAGGAGACTGAGGCTCAGGGGGGTGGAATCCCCTGTCCGAGGTCACACAGCTAACACGTGGCACCACCTGGTTCGAATACAGCTAACTCATTTCACATGTCCTTGCAGGGTGGGTGACTCGAGTGGATGTACCAGGATAACGACAAGTGTATTTCCCTGAAAGCGGGGTCCCGCCTGACTTGCTCAAAGCATGATTTGCACCCTGCCTCTTCCACTTACCAGCCACGGGGCCGGGCACCATGGCACAGGCCTGTAATCCTAGCACTTTGGGAGGCCGAGGCAGGAGGATCACTTGAGGTCAGGAGTTTGAGACCGCTTACCAGCCACGTCACCTTGAGCAGGTCATGCAGCCTCTCAAAGCCTATTTCCCCCTCTGTCCTATGCAGGTAAAACACTGCCTTGTGGGATTAATTCGAGGGTTTAAGAGATAAGGAACGGAGTGTGGCTTGTGTTTAGCACCCTGCGTGTCAACGATGAGAGTAAGGACCTACAGAGAGGCGGGTCTCGCTCATGTGCTCCAGGCCTGTCATTCCCTGGACTCCTCACGACACCTCTGTCGGGGAGATTTTATTACCTTCATGTTCTAGGTGAGTAAACTGAGGCTCAGAGAGGGCAAACAACCTGCCCAAGATCACACAGCTTAAACATGGCTAGGCTGTGATTTCAACCCGATGCGGCCGTCAGCTGGCCCAAGCCCGGCACGCAGTAGGTACCCTCTGCTTCTTGAATCAATCGAGCAGTGAGTAAGTGAACGATGGGTGCCGAGGCCCACGCTCTCTCCTCCGTAACACACTGGGCAATCAGGACGGGCTGAATCCGACACAGGGACTGACGTGGAGCAGGCGGAGTGGGGGGAGCCGTCTGTGCTGGCGCCTCCATCCCAATTTCCAGATCTTACTGCAAAGACCACGATTGCATTTTTGAAGCACCTTCCTCACTTTTGCTTAAACCCTTAATAATCCTGTGGTGTAGACACAAGATCCCTGCTTCACAGATGAGGAAACTGAGGCCCAGAGGAGTCAGCAACTGGCCCAGGTTCTCAAGAGGAGAGTCAAACAGTGCCAGCTCCCGGCAGGACGGCCGCCTGCTTCCCCTGGGCCCCAGAGCACGCCGTGCATCCCACCTGCAAGGGCACGTGCCACACTCAGAACCGTGTTCCGGCCGAGAGTGTGCTCCAACCACTGAGCTCCGGGGCAGGGGAGGAGGCCGTCGCCCACTCGTCCCCGTCCGCCCGGGCCGGCGCACGGCGAGTGTTCACCACGCCTGGCTGAAGGGATGGGTGGGACTGCAGCGTGGCTGTCTCCAAAGGCGGCTGCACGGCAGCACCAGCCTGGCAGCCGTCCTGCCTGGGCTGCCAAACGCCGTCCCGTCAGGCTAATCCTGGGCCCCCGAGGAGTCGGTGGCCTTGACATATTCAAACGCTAGACTGCGATGCCAAGCCTCAGCGCCTGGCCCCCTGGCAGCTGGAAGGAGAGCTGCCAGTGGAGTTAATGGCTCTCAGAGTTTCCTGCGCAGCAGACCAGGCTGGAAAACCAGGCATGGGCGGGTGCGTGAGAACAGCAAGCAGCAGACGATGTGCTCAGAATGCCGCACGCACATCAAAGAGACAGACAAAAATACTCCCCACTGCGGGGACACAGAGACGAATGCTGATGCGCTCGTGGGGCCCAGAAGAGTCCACGCCAAACTGCCAGGGTGGCCACCCTGGGAAGGGGCAGGGGCCTGGGACTGCGGACGGGGGTCAAAGAGGTGTTAGCCTAACCTGGTATGTTTGCAGGCGGGCGTTCGTTTGTTATTCGTGTTATTGAAAATGAACGCAGAAAACACGCACGGGCTCCCGCTGCGCTTCTCTCCCTTCCTCTGTCACTAGTCTCGGTCCCCTCCCCAAGGCTGGCCTCAGAGCCACGCTGCGCGGCCAGGGAGGCTGACTCGGATGGGTTCAATGTGCCTCTGGTCACTCATCTCAGTCACCAAGCAGTGGAGTCAGGATTCGAACCCAGGTGGACCCAGGGCTCTTCTATCTACACGCTCTTTCTCCAAAATATGGTGTGAGGGTCAGGGGTGGGGGTGTTATCTGGGTCACACGGGCAGTGAGGACAGCCTGGAAGAGGAAGCCACCTGCCCAGGGCGCTCAGGCTGGGCATGGCGTGGGTTTCCTGGTGTAGAAGTGTCTTGATTTGGGGGGTTATTTGAGAGTTACTTGCTCACTCCTTCCCCGTCACTGCCCGTGAAGCCCGTAGCAGGCTCGCTGTACATGCTGACTCACGGTAAGACCAGCATTTATCGGGCACTTGCTATCTGCTCACCAAGCACTGCACATACATTAACTCATTTAACTCTCACGATGACCTTTGAGATGGGTGTTGATGTGATGCCCATTTTGCAGATGAGAAAACTGAAGCACCATGCAATAAAGTCACTTGGCCCGAGAAACAAAACCAGGAAGCAGCAGAACCAGAACTCAGACCCGGGCAGACAGGTCTGTGGGCCTGCCCTCTTCCCCAGGCACTGACCTGTGCGCAGCAAGTAAACGACGGCACAGCCCACGTCTCTAAGTGCCCCTTAGTCCCACGATCCCCCTGGCCATCCCACGGCTCCCAACGGGGCTGAGAGCCTGTGGGGTCCCTTCCTGGTAAGGCACAGGAGGCAGACTGGCACCGATCAGCTGTGTTACCTACTGGAGCAAGTTACTAGCCTCTCTGGGCCTCAGTTTCCCCACTTGTAAAATGGAAGCAAATATCTATCTCCTAGGTTAGTTGTGAGGATTATATAAATACACAGGGCCGGGCCCACAGCTCCTGGCAGGTGTGAGCGCAGCCGTCACTGTCACTGTCGCTATCACCAGGCCCCTTTCCTGTGGCTGACTACTGCCTGGGTCCTGCCCTCACCTCTCTGAGAGGCGGCAAAGGCCTGGGGTGTCAGGAGCCCTGGGCCCTGCGGTCTGACCTTGGGTCCCAGAGCTCTGCTGGGTCACCGCCCAGAGGAGGGAGGCAGCAGCCCGGACATTCCGTTCCCTAGAAAGGACTATCCCCAGCGCCCGTTCGTGGCAGTCCCTGATCGGGAAGGCGGCCCCCGCGGTCACCAGTAACCGATGCAGCGTCAAACAGAATGGAACGGAGGCCCCGACCCCATCACTAGTTTGGGAAGCAGCAATGCCTCTCCGAGCCGCACTGCGCAAGGGGCCTGTGTGAGCGCCATCGCGGACGATGGCTACACAAGCGCTAAGCGCGAAATGCCAAGCATGTGCGCCCACACCGTGTGCGGCCCTGCCCCAGCCCCCGCCCCAGCCCCGGCACGGGCGGGCCTCACCTGTGAGGATGGAGAGCCTGCGCATGGCGGGGAAGGGGTGGTTGCCGGAGGTATCCAGGATGTCCAGCTGGTACATGTCACCACGGATGTTGTACACCTTGCGGTGGAAGTCCTCGATGGTGGGCGTGTACTGGTCCTCGAAGCGGCCGTTGAGGAAACGAGAGACGATGGAGCTCTTGCCCACGCGGGAGGCACCCAGCACCACCATGCGGTAGGAGTTCTTGGCGGGCACGCTGAACGTGCAGTTCCCGCTGGACAAGGTCTTCATCATGGCTCGGGGCTGCAAGAAAAAGCGAGGGAGCAGGGCTCAGGAGGCCCTCGACCCGGCCCTGCCGGAGGGGGTTCTCCCCAGAGGGCCTTGGAGTTCGGCCCACGCATTCGTTCACGCCCTCTTGCGCCTGCTCACCCCTGCGCCCACCCACCCGCTCGCCTTCCGTCCACTCGGCACTGGTTTATCCCAGCACAGGGCGGCCGGGGGTGAACCCCCACTCTGCCGCTGACTACTGGTCTAGGGCAAGCGGCTTCACCGCACTAGGACTCACTTTTCTCGTCTATAAAGTGAGCCCCACTCACAGGGTTGTTGCGAAGGGCTTGGCACATGGTGAGATCTCAAAAATGGCAACCACTGTGAGAATCCGTTTTCCCCGGCTCATCCATCCTCACCAACTCTGGCCTCCCAGGAGCCTGGGATGCCAGGACACGGCACAGGGCAGGCTGCGTCCACACCACGTGCTCTAAGCCCGACCCACGGGGCTGCTCCTGTGCCCCGATGTGGAGGGCCCCTCCCGCCACGGCCACCAGCAGCCTCTCCACGTCCCGCCCAGAGGTTGGCACCTCCCAGAGTCCCAGAAGCCTGGACTAGAGGACATGGGACAGGGGAATGACTGTCCCACATCCACCCCCCATGGGTGACTCAAGCTTCCCTCACAAGTCCAAGGGTTGATGGTTCTGGGACAAATCCAGAACCATCTATGGGAGCCTCTTGGCCTCACCAAGAGGCTGAAGTGGACCCAAGCTCTAAACCTCAAGCGGAGACAAGGAAACCTCACGGCCCAGCCCACCAGCACGCCCCCCAGAGCCCTGACCCCGTCCTCCCTAGTTAGTTTGAGGTCTGCTCACGCCAGCCCTGACCCCAGAACACGCCCCTCCCCTTATGTCTCAGGGTCTGGCTCAAATGCCAGCTCCTCTCTGAAGGCCTGATTCTCCCACCCCAGCAGGAATCCCTCCCCTCTCCAGAGGAGAGCTTTGCAACCCTGGAACTGCAAATGGGCACAGGTCTACAGAAATATCACTCCCCTGGGCCCTCAGCAGGCCGCCACAGGTGGTGCAGGTTGGGCACTGCACAGGGCACCCGGCTGGCTGGGCAAGTGGGGGCTGCAACCCAGAGGAGGGGGTTTCTGCTCAGAGGAGGGATCATTTTTCAATTCACACCAAGGGCTGTGTGTGCTGAGACTCAGTCCCCGCCCCTGGGTGCCCCAAGCCAGCTGTCTGGAGTGTCTCTTCCATTCACTCCAAAGGCACTCTCCAACCTCAGAACTTTCTACCACGGTGCTGAGAGTCGGCGACGGCCACTCAAGGTGGAGAGACCTCCCGTGTGCCAGTCTTCTGGCACATGTCACCATCTGCTCACCCTGCCCAACTGCCAGCCCCTGTACAATAAGCCAGCTCTCAAAAAGACCCTTTGAAAAGCCCTGATTGGTAGCATTTGTCAGTTTCCATGGCTCAATACTCCCACCAGGGCCAATTCCAAGCTACCAGCTGACCTCAGTGAACGAATTGCAAGGAGACCACACAATCAGCCTGCTCAGCATATGCTGACTGCGCCTGGGGCCACAACAACAAGGACTGCCATTACCCAAGGCCACCCTGTGTGCCAAGTACCTGCTAAGTATGGAAATCAGCAAAGGGGACATTATTTTGCAGTTACTAAATGCCAATGTGTCCTAAGTGCTGCACACACATTAGCCTACTTTACTCCTTCGTAACTGCCGGAAAGCAAGCAGTATTAACCCCCAATTTACAGGTGAGGAAACTGAGGCATGGTGAGGTTAAATTACTTGCCCAGAGTTACACAGCCAGTAACCTGTACAGGGGGGTTGCGACCCCAGGCAGTCTGCCCTGCGCTAGGGATGCAGCACCTTCCTGCGAGGTTTCACAAACAAGAGCCCCGATGCTCCAGGCTACACGTTAGTAAGGGAGCCTGCGTGGTAACTCTAAGCCCAAGACCCCTCATCCCCCACCCAATTCATGCCTAAAGCCATCTTTGTATTTATCTCACAGGATTGCCATACCATGTACACAGCAGGTGCTCAATAAATGATCCATGAATGAATCAAATGGCAAATGGTCTGTCTTTGGGCTCACCCGAAGCCCCACTCTGGGACCCTCTCCCCTCAGCTCCGACCTGCCTGGCTTGCCCGGGGGCTGCGCTGAGGAGGACCCTCCCTAGGGCACACCTGAGGATGGCCGTGGACAGAGGGGCCGCCAGGCCACCAGGGAGCCCTCTCGGCCTCCATCAGGGAGGTCCTTCAGCGGAGGTGTGAGGAAAAAGAGGCCCCATCCATGACAGCCTCCTCCCCAAGTCTCCCTGCAGGGAGCCTGAACCTACCGGTGGTCACCTGTCTAGACAGAGGAGAGGAAAGAAGCTGGCAGCCCCCAGGGACAGTGTTTGTTGCTGTCACTGCCCTGTCCCAGCCTCCAGCCCAGAGCTCCTGTTACAGATGAGCTGATACCAATGACTGAGAGCGGGAGAGAGGAGGCAGGGAGAGGCAGGGAGTCGGAGAGACAGAGAGAGGGGGTGAAGAAGAAGAAGAAAGACAGTGGCTTTTTCTCTGAGAGAAGACTGAGTTTTCACATGGCCCCAGCCACGTGGGGCTGTGAGAGACACCTAGACACCTGGACGCCAGGTGACAGTGCCTCTGTGGGCTCCACCCCCGCCCCCGCATCCGTCTTCCCTTCTCCTCCCCCAGAGGAGGCCCGTGGGCAGAGTGTCTCTCCCCTGCCACCTGCTCTGCAGTCCTCAGCCACGCGGCCCCGCGCTGTGAGGAGCAGACAGAGTCGAAGGCCCCTGGGGACCTCAGGGTCTGCCCTGGAGGCCCAGACAGGTGAGACTCCACGGGACGGCCAGCAGCGCAGGGACCCAAATGCAAGTACTGTGACTGTTGTCCCTGCCACGGGGCCATTCTGGGGGCAGCTGGGAGGCAGAAAGCCCCCCAGGGAAAAGGAGGCGGAGCCGTCCTGGGGAACAGTAACTGTGGCCAAGCAGGCACCCGTCATGCCAATGACTACACCGCAGTTCCGTGAGGAGGGGACCGCCATCAACCCACCTGACTGATGGTGACTGGGACCCTGAAGCTCAGAGGGGTTAAGTCACTTGCCCCAGTTCACACAGCAGGTGACTGACGGGGCTGCAATTAGAACTGGGCTGTTTGGCTCCAAAGCCTGTGCTCTCACCTCCACGAAAACCCACCCCAGCCCAAACTGAGTCCTTTTCAAAACAGCGTGTGACTCAGTGAGGCCTCAGCTGGCGTCAGCCAGGGAATGACCTGAGGCATATTATAGTCTCATTCCCTCCCTCTCCCCACGGGCAGTGGGGGTAGGCTCCCTGCCCAGCCTGCCCAGGACGCTCCCCAAACCCTGCCGGCCAGTTCCCAGCACGGGCACCTGTGGATTCACCTCGAGCCCCTCCCCCAGGGCCTGCCTGCAAGATGGAGGGGTCAGATGGGCAGGGACCGCAGGACAAGAGTACGGACGTGTCCTCCCTGTGTGCTCCCCACGTCCCCTCCACCGAGGCACACCCGGGCTCCGAGGATACACACACCGCCTCCCCCGCCTCCAGCCCCACACTGAGGGAGTCCTGAGAGCTTGGCAGAGCCAGCCTCACTACCCTTGGCAGCTCAACGGTGCAAAGCCGGCAGGCACCAGCTTCCGGCAAACCAGCTCTGCCTCTCGCCAGCCCAGCTGCTAGCACCAAACCTCGCAGTTCCATATCTTTCTTTCTTTGGCAAATGACTGGGCCTACCAGGACTCAGGTTACTCCTCCGTGAAACGGGTATGGTGGAAACAAACCCACTGCGTGCCCTGAGGCTTCAGTGAGAAGTGCAGAGGCAAACCCGGCTCCTGGCACACACCAAGTCCGAACAAATGCTGGGCTCCTTTCTTTGTGGCACTTTCCCTTGGCAGTTGAGGGGCTGCCTGCAGCAGCCAGGTGGGGCGGGACTGGAGTGCAGGCAGAAGTCTTGGGGGGACCTCAGACCACCTTGTCTCTCTGACACCAGAGAAGCCAGAATCGCAGGCCCCAGAGCTGGCCAGGCTCCCACCACCCATGTGGTACTGGACATCCTTTGTCGCCATCCTGGGGCTAGGGGTAAGGGGAGGAGAGGGCACAGAGAGGCCCACGGAACTGCCTGGGTGGCCCTCTCGCTAGCTCAGTACAGGAAACCCTTCCTGGGAAGGAATCATCCAAGAAACTCACTTTGCACCAAACGAGAAAATGCTTAAGAACTCTGGATAAGAAAGGGGCTACTTAACCTTCCTGGGGGGAGGTCCTTGCCACGCCTGGGGAGGCCACCAACCAGCCCATCCCTGTACCCCCACAGGAATGAAGCTGCAGCTGGCTCCAGAGGGGTGGGAGTGTTTGAAGGCAAATGCCTTTTCCTCCTTGAGCTTTAGTTTCCTCCTATTTAAATGCACTATTACTCCAGATCTTTAAAACACAAAGCTCCTACCACCAAACCTAGGAGTTCAATGTATCTTTCTTTCTTGGGATAAGGGTCTAGCTCCCAGCCTGATACATAGTAGGCGCTGAACGAATTCAATTTTCTCTAAGTATATAAAGTGGCCAGATGATCCTGGCACATAGTAGGTGCTCAATTTAACTCTCTCTGGTGGTGTGAAGCATCACTGAGCCTTCCTCTCCCTGCCTCTATCCTTTTCTTCCAACTACCCCACTTCACCCAGCTCCCCAAGTCTGTTGGAGTGTCTCCTACCTGGGAATGGCGGGCTGAGCCTCTGGAACGGCAAGAAGAGATGCCAGGAAGCGCCTGGAGGTGCGGGGAACCTCCTGCTGCTCCGGTCCCCGAGCCTCCCTGAGTCTTCCGCGGCTCCCGGGTCACTGCACCGGGATCTTCCTCTGCGTGGCTCCGGGCGCCGGGATGGGCGCGGCCAGGCGAGGAGGCACGCGGAGCGGGTGCCCCATCGGTGGGCTCCGAGGGCTCGGCGGGGCTCGGGCGGCAGGCGGGGTCCGGCTCACCCCCGCCGGCCCTGCCCTGCCCCGAGCCGGAGGCCTCCTGCTGAGCCAGGTGCCCGGAGGCTGGGGACGTCCAATCGACGAGAGTCCCCGCCTAGGGCTTCGGGGCTGGGCGGTAAGGGCGGATCAGGGGATTAAGGAGCGGCCCCTCGAGACTCTAGAGGGTGCTTTGGAGGTGATTGTGGGTGCGTGAGTGTGTGCGTGTCCCTCTTGGGCGAACCTGAACTGGCCGCCTCTGCTACTTTCTCTGCCTGCCCCAAGGGGGTCGCTCGGGTGGTGCAAGGGGCTGCCTGGCTCGGCTCTGCTCGGCTGCGGCCTCCTCTTCTGCCCGCAGCTCTGCAGCTCTCCCCGCGCCGGAGGTTCGGCTCCTTTCTCCGCGGGAGACGACGCCAGCAGCAGAAGGAGGAGCAGGGCGCTCAGCTCCGCGCGCGTGTGGGAGGGAGCCTCGAACGCCGCCCCAAGGTTTCGCAGCTCCAAGTTAGCCCTAACCCGGCTCCTCCTCCCACTTCACCTGTTCTTGTCCCCAGAGGAGAACTTTCTGCAGGGTTCTGGCTCCTCCCTCCTTCACGGTCTCGAAGGGGAATGCCCCTCTTTCTCCTGCAGGGCGAGGTCTCTGGTCCCCCCAGGCTCCTGATGGCGGTCCCTGTGGCAGAGGCTCAGCCCAGGCGGGGGCGAGCGTCGCTCCGTCCCAGTCCGCGTCGCGAACAGCCCTTCCCGCCGCCCGCGCCCGCGTCGGCGTCTGCCCTCCCGGGGCCGGTTCGCCCGCCCTCTCCCGGCGCCCCGCCCCGCCCGAGCTCGGCCAATGGGCGGCGGGTCCCGCGGCCCGGCCCCGCCCCGCCCGCGCCCGCGCCCGCCGCAGCCTGCGCTCCGCGTGTCCGGGCGCGTGGGGCCGAAGCAGCTGCGGGGCGGCCAACGCGCCGGGCGCGCGCGCCGTGCCCGGAAGGCGGCACGGGCCTCGGAGGCTGACGTCTGCGCACGCACTCACACGCACGGCCGCCCCGGCCGCAGGTGACCCGCGGGTCCGGCCGCCAGCCCGCTCGACCGGCCGGGGTCTGGAGGGGTGCGCCAGGCGGGGCCACAGCCGGCGCGCCACGGCCCCGCGCCCTCGTCCTTCGCGGACATGCCCAGGTGCCCGCTCAGGTGTCCAACCCGCCCGCCCCGTGCTCTGCCTCTTCCCGAGGCGTCAGGTCTCAGTGCCCGCCAGACCCCACGGACCGGCACATGGGCCGCGCACGTGTCGCCAGCGGGGCCCGGGAGTCACCTTGGCCTGGCGCGCTTGAAGGGAAGTCTTCGCGGCATGCAAGTCCGAGAGAGCACTGCCGGGGACCCTCTGTGTGCTGCCTCTCTGGCCGGCGTGCTCCCTGCCTTTAAATGAGGGGCTTGACCAAGAGTTGGGGCTGCCGTGAGCTGTGATAGCGCCACTGCACTCCCTCCATCCTGGGCGACAGAGGGAGACCCCGTCTCTAAAAAAAAAAAAATTTAATTAAAAAAAAAAACGAGGGGCTCGAACTAGGTTAGACATCGGGCATTCTCCCTGTGCCATATCTACGTGCCACTTACTACTTAATACTTTCTTTAACTACGAGACCCACTTTCCCCACCCCTTAAACACATTTTTTTTTAGAGGATCGTTATATCACTGCCTTAAATGGGAAGCCAGTATCACTTGCCATAAATAGAAGGTAAGAGTTAAAATAAGCACAATGAAAACAAAGCAAGGTTATTAAATTTTAGCTGGTAACTGGCCAGCCAAGGCTCGGAATGTGCCCTGGTGAAAACGGGAGATTGGGGAGGTTTAGAGAGGTGTTTAAACACCCATTAGCACCCCAAAGAGACATTCTTCACGTTATCAGGAGACTTGAAAGAGAACGTTCTCGCTTAAAAGAGAATGTTCTCACTGTGTGATACAACGAAGGGATGCAATACTATATCTGTGCCACTCACTCCCAGGCCCCTGCCAACCTCACCCCACCTCCAGACCCAGCCTCCCCACCCATGATAGGCAGCGGGGCTCTGGAGGGGCCAAGCTGGGGGTCCAGCTCCACTGGCTGGGACATTGGCATTCAAGGCCTGCCTCTGTAACCACCCAAATATTTGACCCTGGTCCAGTCATGGAAACTCTCTTGACCTTGATTATGTCATCTATAAAATGGGCATGAGACTGCTGGCCCTGCAGAATGACAGAGTACTGAAATGGCCTCGGACTTTTGAGTATGGAAAGTGATCGCACTGCTTGTCCCTGTACCATCTTGAGATTCTCTGGAGAAGATGGGGCAGGTGGAGGGGAAGGGTGCCGTACCTGCACTACTTGATTGTGTTGATGCCCCAGTGTAGACCTAGAAGGGCTAAGGGACATGCCCAAGTTCCCCTGGTAGCAAGTGGCTCTTATGCTCTTTCCATATGCAGACTTTGTTCTAGGAACTGGCTTCAGCCTGGGAGGGCTTGTTCTTGGCTTGACGCACAGAGTCTGTGCGTGAGCCGGCCGTGAACTTGGCAGCAGGAGGCGGGCAGGCTGCAGGCTTCACCCGGAAGGGTGGAGTCGGGAGGACTCAGGCCCCCGGGCCAGCGCCCCCACCCCCATCACAGGACTGTGGCGGGCAGCCGGGCAGCCCGTTAAGCACTGATCCGGCCGAGTTCTCCAACCTGAGTGGGTCACGCCCCACTGACCGCATCCCCTTGGTGAGAGGAGCCGAGAGGCCCCGGGAGACCCACCTGCCTCTGCTTCTCCCCTCTGTCACTGCCGGGACAGAATGGCTCAGTCAATAAGCAGGTGCACGTGAGAGATCGCTGCCCAAGGCAGCGTCACGTGGCAACAGGGCACTTCTCACGTGCACCCGTCTCCCGTCCTCCTGCCTCCCTGTACCCCATGTGCGTCAGCGCCTCTCACCTGGACCCTGTGTTGTAGCTGCCTCCTCCCTACCGGGCTCCCTGTCGCCCCCCTCTTGTATATAACACGACCACTTGAATCTTTTTCTAAAAATGCCACCCCCCTGCTCAAGAATTTCCAAGGGCTCCCCGCTGCTTAAGATACAAAATCGAAATTCATGTCACGGCCTCCAAGCAGGATCGGACCCCTCTCGTGCCCTGCCCCCAGCCCGCATTCCTGCCAAATCAGACCACTTCCAGGTCCCTACAGCACCCCGGCTGTGCCTCCTCCAGGCTTTGTCCCTTCTGTGGGATACACTTTCTCTGTATTGACCCAGCAAACTCCTACACGTTTCAAAGCGTAGTGTCCACCTCCCCCTACAAAATTTTTCTCCTAGCAGTTCTAATGGCGTGAGTCTCCTCCCCGTCTGGGCTCCCACGGCACCAAAGCCTGGCTCTTTGAGCCTCAGTTTCTCTTTGCCTATAAAGTGGGTGTTACCTCGTGGGGTTGTTGGGAGGACTGAAGTGGACTGTAAAGTGCCTCACATGGTGGCCTTTGTCATGATTGCTTCTGTGAAACCCTGCCTCGTGTTTTGGACACATGCCTCCTCACCCCCATCGGCACGTGAGCGCCTTGGAGTGGGGACCGCGCCTGATTCATCTCTGTATCCCACGTCGTTAAGGGCAGCGTCTTGTACATTGCAAGCTTTTAATAAGTGCTTATTGCATTGTGCTCAGCTGGAAAGCCTCAGAGCGGAAGAAATGCACAGGCTCTCCTTGGAGACACAGAGAGGGGAGGACAGGCAACAGGCAGGGTTTCATTCAGTCCCCCAACAGCCCCACTTGCAGAAGGGGAAACTGAGGCTCGGGGAGGCTGTCCAAAGCCAGGCAGCTAATGAGAGGCTGAGGAGAAGAGGCATCTGTCCAACTCCCAGTTGCACTCGTGGCTGCTTTTCTAGAACGGTTGTTCCAAACCGGGGCAGCATGTTGGAATCACCTAGGGAGCTTTCGAAGGATGACAAAGCCTAGGCGCCCGCTCAGAGGTGCTGATTGCAGTGCTCTGGCGTTGGGCCTCACAGCTGCAGTGGCGAATGCTCCCCTAAGTAATTCTAACGTGCTTCTCGAAGTGTGGCCCCTAGACCAGGCACCGCGGCAGCCGGGACTTGTTAGAAACGCAGAATCTCAGTCCCAGCCCAGGCCCACTCTGAATGAAGCTCTGGGCGAGGAACCCAGCCCTCTGGTTGGACCCAGCCCTCCTGGTGACTCTGGTGCATGCCAAAGTTTGAGAACCACTGGCCAGGTTGAAGGTGGCAACACCTTAGAGGTCATGTGGCCCAACCTTCCTAATTTGCAAACAAAGAGATGGTTTGTGGCTTGACCAAGTTCCGTGCGTGGTAATGACGGCTGGACCCAGAACCAGGTCCTGACCCCTGCCTGGCACAGTGCTCTTTCCGGCTGAAAGCACCCTCCAGGACTGCACTGACTGGGACTGACTGGGACTCTGGCCTTGGCAGGCCCTGGCATCTGAGTCGGTCCTGAACTTCAGCAGGGTCAATGGGTCAGCAGCTGTGCAAGCTCAGCCGGATTGGGGCACTGGGTCAGGTGCCAGTCCATGCAGAGAACAGATGACCAGAGCAGACTGGCACATCGCCTGGCACTACAGGGCCTCATCAAACATCCCTGGGGGCAGGGTGGTGCCCCCAGGCCGGAGGTCAACAGGAGCACAGGTGAACCGACCACATCCTGTTGCCTTCCCGCATCTGACCCCTTCTGCCTCCTGCCGCCTGCACAGGGATCCTCCTTCCCCGCCCCCCACCCACTGAGCTTCTCTGCAAACCCCATCTCAGGAAGGAGCCTGGGTTCTAATCCCAGCTAGACCAGAAGTTTGCTGTGGGGCCCTTGAAAGGGCTGCTTTACCTCTCTGATCCTCATTTCCCGGCATTCTTCCTCCTCACCTCTTATGCTCCAGCCCGAAAGACTGACTTGTAGCTCCCTGGGCTTACCAGGCCTTCTACACCCCAGATCTTTGCACGCGCCGGTGCCTGTGCCTGAGGGGCCCTGTCGTCTCCGGGCTGCCGAGAGACTCCTAGTTTTCCTCCTGGGATCGAGCGTCACTGCGTCTGGGAAGCCCTAGCCGCTCCCTCTTCCATACTCCATGGGGCTGCCTTGCGGGAATCGCCCACTTTTGGAGGGAACCGTTACTGTCTGAGCCTGTGCGACTCGTATCTGAAACTTGGGATCCGAAGAGATTTGGATAATGCAGCATCTCTCGCTCTCTGAACTTGCTGCGTAAACCCTTGATGTCCAGAATCAATATCCACATGTATTTGGAAAACGTGTAGTATGATAGTCATTGTGTCATTGTGTCCTCACCTTCTTGAGAGGGGAGGTGGTACTCGTCACTTAGTATGCAGAAAACATTGAATGAATGGTGGTCGATTTCCTACTCTGTACAACAAGAATGTTGGGTCCTCTCTGAGGCCACGTCTGAGTCTACATTTCCAAGCTGGACGAATCCCACTACAAGTGATTCAGGTGCCTTCCAGCTCGTATGTAGTTTTTATGCAAAAAAGAGAAAGCTAGTTTCTCAGGCCAAAAGAGACAGCCCCTCTTTAAGGCTCACAGCTTTGAGTGAAAAGCACAAGCTAAATTTCCTCAGCTGAGTGCCCTTCAGCAGTAAGCAACCTTCACAACCATACAGGGCAGCCCTTTGTGACATCATCTTATCCTTGAAGAATGTGCCACAAAACCGTTTTGCAGGGAGCAGTGATGACCAAGAAGGTGTGATCATTATACTCGGTTAGACCAAGCTGAGTGGGCAGCCAGAAAAGAAAGAGCCAGAGTAGATCGGTGGTTTTTATTGAAAACGAGGACCATTCAAAGAGCCCTCACTCCTTACAGGCACCGGGTCGGTGCCTGTAACTATAATACATGAACCCGTTTTAGCCAGACCACAACCCATATAGCGTGGGGCGGGGGCGGCATCGTTAGATGAGGAAACTGAGGCTTAGAGGGACCTGACTGGCCTAACAGCACTTGGGCAAGGAAGGGACGGAGCTTGCCCTGGAACTTAGTCTGCCTGATGGCCGCAGCGCCTGGGCCAGGTTTGCCCTCAGACAGCAGCGACGACCACAGCTGCTTGTGGGTGTGAAAGGCTCGTCCCATGATCCCCGGCGAGGCTCCCTGTGAAGGAGGCAGGTCCGGGAACTTGTTCCTATTTCACAGGGGACAGAACTGACGCTCAGAGATGGTCGGTGACTGGCCCAAAGTCACTTGGCTGGTAAGAGGCAGAGCTTGGGCTGGAAAACGACTGATTCAGCCGTCGGTCTTTTTAGGGTGCCTCGTTGTCTTCTTAAGGCTTGGCCTGCGTCCCTGTGTTCATTTAGCCATCCATGCCCCCGTGGAACGTCATCGTCATCACCATCATCGTCTCCGTCATCGTCACCTCTCAAACCCGCGGAACTTCTGCTCCTCTCTAGGTGTCTGTGGGGCCGCGGGGCCTTGCCCCGGTGTGGTCCAGGCGGAGACGTGAGGCCAGCACAACTTCCTTCAGCCCCCGCTTTGGCCGGGGTCTGGCAGGTGTCTTCTCCATCCGCTGCCACAGCCGACCCTCCCGACAGCCCGGGGAAACACGCACGGTGTGGGAGGGGACGGAGGCAGGAGAGCTTTGGGGGCAGTTGGGGGAAGATAGGCCTTCCAGCCTCATATTTACCTGCTGCTGCCTTTATGCCGGGCCCTGCTGTAAGCCTGCCGCACATATTAACTCATCTAACTTGCCCCACAGCCCTGTGACGAGTGTCTTATTATCCCCATTTCCCAGACGAGGAGACTGAGGTTCAGAGGGAAGTAACTGGGCCAAGGTCACTCGACAACAACTGGTGGAGCTGAGATTCTTTGTCTGTGGGACTCTGAAATCAGTGCTCCCTCTGCCACAGAAACCACCTCCCACGCGGCCCTCTGGGGGCAGCACTTCCTGGCTGGACCTGGAATCTTCCCTGAGCCCCTTTAACCAGAGGATACCAGAGACCCTGGGAGTTAGCACGACCCTCAGATTCTGGCAGCCAGCCGAGCTGCTGGCCTGCGCTGTTGTCTACAAAGCAGGCACCTATAAATCTTCAATTGAGAGAGGCCGACTCCCAGAGCCTCAGCAAACACGGGGGCCTTTGTGGCTGAGCCCCGGGCTCCACCTCCTCCTCTGGTGTCACCAGCTGTGAGCAATGGGGGAGCCGTGCCTCGGCCGGCCCTCCCTGCTTCCTCGGCTCCTTCTCCCCCCTCCCATCGCCCTTGCCCTCTCCTCTATACCCTTGGGAGCCAGGGGCAGTAGGAAGGGCACGGACTTGGCCACCAAACAGACCTGGATTCAAACCCTGGCTCTGCCTCGCACCGTGTCTTGGCCTTGGACAGGCCAGTTCTCTCTGAGCCTCGGTTGCCTAATCTGTCAGAATGGGCCGTTGCGAGGAGTCATTCATTTCATCATTCAGTTATTCAGCACATTCTTACAGAACACTGGGCTGGGCCCAAGCACGCCTCGGGGGGTGTGGGCCCCAGGGGAGCCTGAGAGTGGAGGGGTGCATTAGAGTCACCCAGGCTGGGCAGCAGGGAGAGTGTTTCCAGCAGGGGGGACAGGGCTGCAAAGGCGTGGAAGAGAGGGAGCGGCCTGTTGGAAACCAACAGACCCAGAATTGGTTGGAAGGCAGAGAGAGGAAACATAGTACCAGATGAGGCTCGAGAAAAGAGCAGGGCCAGATGTGCCCAGCACAGAAGTTGGCACACAGTAGGCCATCAATAAACGGAAGCCGCCTTCCCCTGTGCCCACAGCAGAACCCCGCGCCCCAGGTGCAGGCTGCTCACTGCGGAGCGCGGAGAGTCTATTTCCTGTCTTGATCAGCACCCAGCACTTAGGCTAACGCCACACAATGCGGTGGGCTCATTGCCTCAGAGCGCTGAGCTGGGGCGATGGCGGCTAGAGGTTTCAGCTATCTCAGCGCTGCCAGAAATAGCAGCCAATGTTCCAGGAAGCTAATGACCAGGGCCTTGGCGTATTTCTCTTTCCTTTTAGTGGTCTCCAGCCGATGAGGTTGTTTGAAGAAGAGGAAAGCAGCGCAGTGGAAGAGAGGCAGAGCCAGCCGCGCAGAACCCCAGCTCCAGCCCTGAGCGGAGGTGTGGGGAGCCTCGCTCTAGCGCCAAGCGTGCTTCTCTGAAGTCGTGCCTAAGTCAACTTGTGTAATCACATCGTACTTTCCTTCTATGTTCCGTGATCCCGCCAACTTCTGGTGGAAGGTGGTCTGCAAATAGGGCCACCAATGATCCCTCCCATCGAGACATGGAGTTTATTTCCTCTGCACTGCAGTCTGAGATAAAGCGTAACTTCCTTTGACAGGTAGAATGTGGCGAAAGTGAAACGCTACGCTGGCACCAGGCCTGGGCCTCGAGTGGCCTGGGAGCTTCTGCTTTCACTCTGAGAATCCAGCTGTCCTATCGCAGGGAGAGGCCACATAGCAAGAAAGGCCACATGGAGGAGAACTGACTGCCCTTCTAGAACCTTCCAGCCATCAGCTGAGTACAGTTGCACTCGTGTCCAGCCATGACCAAGTGGAGCAAGAACCATGCCCCGCCTAGCCCAAAATCATGAGAAATCATAAAAACATTCTTATTTTAAGCCGTCAAGTTTGGGAATGTTTTGTTCTATCACAAAACACAACAGAAGAAGGTCCATTTGCTTGGTTTCTGTCTCAGTTTGGCCACAGCGTCTACAGACACATACAGGTCCGTCAGATTCCAGAAGGAAAACTGGCTGATTCTGGGCCGGCCACAAACATCCAGAGAGTCCTTATTTTTTTCACCAGGTCACTTTTTGTTTCCTGCCAGATTTGGCTTGGAAGAGCCTTCGGGTGTCCCTGGGGCCCCACACTCCCCCACGCCAGCAAGCCCTGTGATCTTTTCAACCCCACACTTCCCCAGGATCCTGGCTCAATTCTGGAGAAAATATACAAGGCCCATGAGTTTCTGACTCTCTCCCAGAATATTCTTAGCATTGTGTCCTAAGCAGAGACTTACGCTCTATAGATTTTTCAGAGGCTACAAAATGCGAGCTATTCTTTTGCTAACATCAACCACCTTCTGTGACATAACGAATGTGCAGTTGTATGTGAAAGGTCTTCTCCCGGTTCTCTTGCAGGAGGGGGCGCTGGAGCACACCTGCCCTGACACAGGAAGGAAGGAGGGACTCCCCAGGAACTAGGAGGGCCCGCTGCCCGTACCCCAGGAACTGCACCCTCCTGCAATCCTGAACGTGACGGCTCCACAGATGTGCCTCCAGGCATGGAGAGGGGACTCCAGACCCGAAGACCCTGCTCCCAGTCTCCTGGTGGAGCTTCAGTTGCAAGCCATTTCCCTGCCTAGCTCGAATTCATATCCAGCCCTAGATACCTGCCTCGTGGAATGTCTTGATGGATGAATGAAACTCATGAGGAAATGGTAGGATGACGGAATAAATGGATAGAAAGGGAATGAGAGTGGAGATCCAATGAACGCAACCATTGCCAGGTAGGCCAACAGGCCCTGCCTGGACCCAGACACATCGCACCACAATGCTGCCTCTCCTGGGAGATGCGACTGCCTCGTTCTCCTAGACAGTTTCTCCTCTTCCCTTCCAAAGCTGTGTCCATCAGCATTAGGATTATTCAATTGCAAGCCACAGAAATAAAAGTGGATTAAGCCAATTTATTTCTCACTCAGGTAAAAGAATTCTGGAGGCGAGGGGCCTGGTGCTCTATGGCGTCGGAGACCCAGGCTTCTTCCAGCTTTCTGCTCCATGATCCCTGGGATGTGGCCTCATCCTCATGCTCCAAGGTGGCTGCTGAAGTCCAGCCATCACTTCACAATCTAATAAGCAGAGGAAATGGCAGAGGAAGATACAACCTTTTCCTCCAAGAATAATTCCTAGAAATTGGCCAGAACCGAGTCACATGGCCACACTGGGATGCAAGGGGAGCTGGAAAGTGGCCTTTATCCTCAGTGGCCTTGTGCCCAGTTAAATTTAGGACTCTGTTATTAAGGAAATAGGGTAGGACTGATATGAGGGTCACCTGGTAGGTTCTGCCACAACAGCTCAGGGAACCATCTCACTTAAGAGCCCACCTTGGCCCACCATTCTGTCCTGGCGACCCACTTTTATCTGTCTACTGTGACCTCCTTAACAGCAGGAGGTAGTCGTAATCACGTGCATATCCTCAGTACCCAGGGTAGGATGTGGTGCATAATAGGTGCTCATTCATTCAGCAAATATAAACATAATCAAGCACCTACTAGTTGTCAGGCACGGATCTGGCTGCTGGGGATAGAATGGCGGATAACAAGACAAAACACTGCTCTCGAGGAGCCGACGTTCTGGGGAGAAGAGGCAGACGCATAGTTGTAAAGTAGACCGTGATACGATAAATAGAATGTAATGAATACGTGAGGTCAGGCAGCAGTCAGTGCCGTGAAGGAAATGAGGCAGGCCAGGTGTGAGAGAGTGAGGGGGGCCTGCCGCAGACAGGTGGTCAGGGAGCTGGCGTTTAAGCAGAATGACGCGAGGGGCAAGCCAGGTGGACACCTGCGGGAAGGGCATTCCAGGCAGAGGGAACAGCCAGTGCGGATGCCCCGAGGTGGGCCTGTGCGTGGTGTGCCCCAGGAGAAGCAGCGAGTCGAAGAGAGAAGTGGGGGAAAGAATGAATGAAAGGGGAATGAAACATGCCCAGTAGAGACAGTCCTGGGCTGCAGATCAGAAGGTGTGAGTTCGGTGGTTCCAATTCAAGCTCTGCCTTTAATTAACAGCAGTACCTTGTAGAGCCTCAGTTTCCCTATCTACGAAATAGGGATAACACGAGCTCCGGCTTACTTGGTTGTGTGAAGCAAGCACTTGGAATTCTACAAAGCAGATCATGTTCGTGAACGCTCAGTATTACTGCAAATGCTACGAAGCCACATTCGGACAACTTCCTGCACACAGTCAACCAGGAAACAGTCCCTCTGACTCTGCCCCAGAGACGGGCCGTCTTGGGAGGACCCCTCGGTGGAAGCCCTGCCGCCCCTGCGGCTCCTCCATCGCCCTCCCTCCCCCCTGCCTCTCCCAGCACTTCCTGCCGCCCTCTCTGGGCCAGGCTGTGAGGGCCCCGGGTCCAGAGACTTTGCGCAAGGCCGCTGCCCTCCAAAACCCTGGCTCTTTTTCACATACTGACTCCTGAACAGGTCGCGACGGCAGACTCTGGCACGAGCTGCCGTGGCGGTCCATGTGGAGGACGCAGCCAAATCTGCTGGGAGGACAGACCCAAGGCTGGGAAGGAGGGGTGGAGCTTTGGGCTCGGGATTGGAGTTCTAGTTCCAGCTCTGTCCCCAACTCACTGTGTGACCGTGGACAAGGCCCTGGCATTCCGGGCCTTAGTTTCCCACGTGTAAAAGCATGATTCTATGCCCTCACGACTCTCCCTGCCGTGCTCACGCCAACCCTAATTGAGCACAGCACTGTGCTCGCCCCTGACGGACATGGACGGCAGAGAGGAGACTTGGTCCTGTCCCCTGGGACACCATATCACGGAGAAGCTTCAAACCACCAACTCCGTCCGAAGGGGCGTCGGGCTAACTCCCTGTGGCGCCATTGTTCGCGCAGAGCCGCGATGCCCTAGAGAGACTCGAAAAACCCCATGGTGGCTTGGAGTGGCGACCACCGAGGCCTTTTCCTCTGCAGATTCCAGGAGCCTATGACCAGTTCCAGAGCCACCGAAGGTCAGATGCTGTAGGACATCACTTCAGAAGTCGCAGCCACGGGAAGTTCAGGGAGCAGCGGCCCGTGTGGCTGGACCGGCCTGTCTGGGGACACTTCCTACAGGAGGTGGGTGGAACATGGGAGGGTGTTCCAGGAGCGAAAAACTCCCAGCAGTCCTAGGACAGGTCTAGGTATTAGGCAATCTGACCTCGGCCAAGTCATGAGCCCCCCAAGCCTCGACTTCCCCTGCTGTAAACAGGGCTGTTGAGACAGAGCGAGGAGGTGTAGGAAGTGCCTAGCACAGTGCCACGCACACAGCAGGCCCTCGGCTGTTGGCAGTTTCTGTCCTGTTTTGTCCCCAGAAGGGAGCTCACTCCCTTCCCTCTGTCATGGAATCCTGGATCCCGCCGCCAGGCTCAGAGAAGCCACCTGCTCGCGGTAATTTTGAAACCGGTCCCAGACTAGGTTCCTCTCTCCATCTGGCCCGACAAGGCCCCAGGATGGCTCCTGGTTTTTCTCTTCTTCGTTTTCCCCTAGGGGCCTTTTAATTTCTTCCTCTGTATCATAAACACAAAACAAGTGTTTAAACATCTGACTCGAAGGCAATTTGGGAAGCAGAGCAACTCTTACATAAAGACCAGACAGAGCCCACGCTCGCCAGGAGGGCCATCTGGGCGCGCGCCCGCCGCCGTTCCGTCTCTCCCTCCGCTGGGGAGCCGCTGTTATTTCATAATTACGGATGGTATCGAGGGGCTGGCAGGAGCAGCGGCGATGCTTAATGGCCCAGCTGCCCTGGCCTTCGGTGGCCCCTGCTGCCATCCGGGGCTCGGGGCTCGACCTTCCGCCCCATTGTTCCCAAGCCCGTGGTCCTCCCACCTGGGGTCCCAGCAGTGGAAGAGGAGCCCACTGTGGTGGCGAAGATGGAGAAGTGGGTGACAGTGGCCTGGTGGCTCCCCTCCCGGGTGCTAGGGACACGCAGTCTGGGTGTGGATCTCTGCGCCACCCCTTCCTGCCGGTGTAACTGTAAGTACATCATTAAGCCTCTTTGAGCCTCAGTTTCCCCATCTGCAACATGGGAATAGCACTGATACCCACTTTATGGTTTGTTGTCACAACGTATTGAGATCGTGCCTACGAAGTGCTTAGCTTAGGGCCTGCTCAAAAAAAGAAAAAAAGAAACGGTTATTGTCGCTGGGGAAACTGAGTGGCCCGGCTGGGCTGGGGAGGGCCTTGGTGTGGCCAGACTCAGTCTCATGGCCACACTCCCACAGGGCCTGGGACATGGGAGGGAAACAGCGTTAGGTTTTGCTGTGGGTGGTAAAAACGAAAGCTTTGCTGATAGCAACATCAGGTGGCTCGTCCTCACACTAACCAGCTACTGAGTCCCCAGGTTTCTGTTCAATCTTTAGCCAAGTAAAAACAATGTTTTAAACAAAATTATCGTTAAATTAGCTGTGTTAAAAATTGCTACAATGGTCTGGAGAAGTGTATGACATACCTCTGAGCTCGGTTGATGAGAGACCTCTGTCTCTTCAAGCTGCATGATGAACTTGCGGTCGAGGAGATCTGGCTTCTCCTTGTCCAATCATTAATGCCGGGTGACGCTTCTTGAGGCCACCTAATATCTGCCCTCTCTGCCTCTCAAGATTACGGTGAGACCCATGCAGAAAATATGGGTGTGAGCAACTTCTGGTAGAGTACGCTGTGCCGTGCAAACGCAGGCTGCTTTTTGTCAGTGATGATTTACTGTTACTCAGTGAATATTAACAGAATCCTAGTTTGGATTTATAAAAACACAGCCCACCTCTGGTTTGCAAACATCCCTCCCATGTCCCAGGCCCTGTGGGAGTGTGGCCATGAGACTGATTCTGGCCACACCAAGGCCCTCCCCAGCCCAGCCGGGCCACTCACTTTCCCCAGTGACAATAACCGTTTCTTTTTTTCTTTTTCTTTTCTTTTTTTTTTTGAGCAGGCCCTAAGCTAAGCACTTCGTAGGCACGATCTCAGTACATTGTGACAACAAACCATAAAGTGGGTATCAGTGCTATTCCCATGTTGCAGATGGGGAAACTGAGGCTCAAAGAGGCTTGATGATGTACTCAAAGAGGCATGCACGTGTACGCACCCTGCTTGCTTGTGGACCGACGTGCAGTGCGCTAATGGCAGCTGGTTCTGCTTGGGATTACCGGGAGAAGGCTTTGTGGAATGGCGAGCCTAGAAGGAGAAACCCCGAGGGGAATAGTTCTGGCACTGGGGCTCAGGAACATGAGGACATTTCTGATTCCCCCTAGCAGCAGGCAGTGCTTGCCGTCAGGCGAGCTGGACACGACCCTGGGGCCAGGCCGGGGCTGCTTCCTCCCTGCACCCAACCTGCTAAAGAGTCGGGAGGCTGCTGCCTCTGGGCCGGCCTCTGTCCCCCACCCCCACGCCCCGGTCGTTCAAAGAGACAGGTGCATGCACCCAGAACAAATCCTGGAGAATGACCAGGGCCAGCGCTGGCCTCAGGGTGCAGGTGTCTGACGCTGCTGAATAAATCATGATCGTGCCCAATCAAGCATCTTCCCCCAGAGGAGCTCTCTCTGCCTCCCAGATGCTATTTCCCCGAAGGAAGCCAGGTGGCACGTATGTGGCCCTTCTTCAACAGATGGTGAGCAGGGTAAGCCTTCCACCTGGTCAGGCTAACGTTTCCCAAGCTGGAACCAGCTTCTGCAGGGACCCATGCAAAGCCCAGGCAGACCGCTCCCACTGCAGCACCCTGCGCCCTCCACCCTGCCTGTTCACGTGCCTGTGCCCCCAACCCAAAGCCCCACAAGACAGGGGTGTGCCCCCTCACTCACCCAGCTCTGACTGTCCCCTCTGTATCCCCAGGCCCTAGAACAGAGCAAACCCTTGATCCCGAATCAAAGCAAGACAACGAATGGATGGATGTGCTATTTGCCAGATCAAAGCCGGATGTCTCCAGAGCCCTCCAGCCCATCGAATCTCTATTTAAGAAACCCTCGAGCCTGTGCTCGTCCCTGTCTGTCATTAGCGTCTGCTCTACCCTTCGTGAGAGCCTTGCCTCAAATGCCTTGGGAGCAGTTTCACTTAATTCCAGAAAAGAGAAATAGCCGACTTCCTGGCACGGGCGAGTAAATAACTCTTCAGATTAGCTATTTTTGCCCCGGTTTTTACGTTGACACAGCAATCAAGCTGACGCGGTGATGCATTGATCTAGTAATTCCTTTTATAAAATGACCTTTAGGATGTAACGTATTTCCATGCAGAGAAATTCAGTTAAACTCTGTAATTTACTCTGGATAGCATATCTTACAGTATTCTTGGTCCAAAAGTAACCAAATCTGAGAGGACCAGATAAAGACAGAGCTGTGAGGATTAATTACTCATCTTGGGTGAGTGCTGCGGGCGGGGGGGGGGGGAGAGGGGGAGGGGGGGAGAGAAAGGGAGAGGGAGAGGGAGGCAGAACACGGGTAAGGACAGGGATTCAAGGCAGCAGAGAGAGGAAATCTGGGCCTTCTGGACCCAGCTAGTAGTGACAAGAGCAGCCGCATGCGGGCGTCGAATTTTGACTTTCTCAAGGGCTTCAACATTCATCATCTCATCTGATCTACAACCTCAGGGCTGCAGGAGAGCAGAAAGGTCACCTTGTCTCATCTTGAATCTCAGCATCCTCGCAGAGGGCTCACCCACCTCCGCTGGCCCCTGGCTGGCGAGGGGCAGCTCCTTGAACCACCCGAGGTGCGGGGTCAGGTGCTGCTCTGTGGGAGGCGACCCTACGGGCTTTGAGCCCAGCCTGAGTTCTTCCACTAGACAGCTCTGTGGCATTGGGTCTGGCACTTTCCCTCCCTGAGCCTCTGCCTCCGGGGCTGGGAGAGGGGGGCATGGCACGTCTGCCTCAGAGGGACAGTCTGGGCGTCACACCGTGATTAGGAGTGTGGCTTCAGAGTGAGCAGAGCTGGGCCCGAGTTTTGGTGCTGCCACGTTCAAGATAGATGACCTAAGGCACATCACTGAATCTGCGTGAGCCTCAGTTTCCCCAGCTGGCTACCGGGGAATCAAAACGGCACCTCTTGGCTGGGCGCATTGGCTCGCACCTGTAATTCCAGCACTTTGGGAGGCCGAGGCGGGAGGGTCTCTTGAGATCAGGAGTTTGAGACCAGCCTACGCAACATAGTAAGATCCCCGTCTCTACAAAAAATAGAAAAAATAGCCAAGCATGGTGGCGTGCACCTGTGATCCCAGCTATTCGAGAGGCTGAGAAGAGAGGATCGCTTGAGTCCAGCAGTTTTAGCCTGGGTGAGAGAGTGAGACCATGTCTCTGTTAAAAAAAAAATAAAAGGCGGGGGGGACACCTCTCCTAGGGTCATTGTGAAGATTAAATGAAACCAAGTAGCTCAGGACCAAGGGGAAGCAGCACCCCCAGCCAACACCCACCCAGCTCTCACCAAGCGCTTCTCTTTGCCGGCCTCTGTGCTAGGATAGAGGTATGTGTGTGTGTACGTGGTCCTCACAGCAGCTCCCAAGTCAGGTGACATCATTACCCCGGTTTACAGATGAGGAAACTGAGACAGAGTGGGAGGAGCTCTCCCAGCAGCACACAGCTGGTTTGTGGCAGAAACGGGATTCGAACCCAGGCACCGGGTTTGCACCCTAACCTTTTCTCAGCCAGGACGCAGTAAAACTCGGCCGTTTCTGCTCAGTTCCCAGACACATTGCAAATGCTTAATCCGAGCTCCTTTCCCCGCCCTCGTCGAGAACTGAAATCTGTCCTACAGCAGCTACTCGATTGTCCCCAGGAGCGGTCTCTAATCCCCCTTGTGGGTGCCTGTCACAGTCATTCCGCTGCTTGGAGATCAATCGGCGACTTCCCATGAACCTCCTTTCCCCTGGTCCCGCCGTTCCCAGGGCGTGAACAGCCCTCCACACGCAGGCACCGGCTGGGCACAAAGTGCCGGGGCCTGACCTCTTGGTTCTCCCCCGCAGATGGGTGGACTAAGGGTCCGTGTCCCATTCTGATCACTCTCTGTGGGACCCCCCCCCCAGTTTTGCTGTGCCCTCTATATGTTGGGACCAAGAAGTCAGCCCCACACTGCTTCGAGCCTCTGTGGGTACCCTGGGAGGTGAGCACAATGGCAATTATCGTCCCCTTGTGACAGATGAGGCAGCTGAGGCCCAGAGAGGGGAAGTGACTTGCTCAAGGCCGCACAGCACATCCCTGAAGGGGTTGGTCTAGAACCCAGGCCCTGGGTTTCCAGTTTCGTACACCCGCACATCTGGCTTCAGCCTGCTGACACCTTCCTTGGATGTGAGGGGAGGGAGAGGCGGGAGCTTTTTGCTTTTCTGGGGAAGGGGAGCGAATGGGGACCCTCTGTCCCTCCAGCCCTTGTGGCTGCCCTACGGCCCTGGGATTGGTGAGACTTTCCTGCTGGAGGCAAAATCTCCCCCCTTCTCTCCCTCCCCCTGGCCTAGTGGACTTGGGGGGACACTTGATGTCCTTCCCCTGGTCTGCAAAACATGACAGCTAAAGAAAAAATCCCTGAGAGGTTAAAATTAATCTTCCACCTTCTTCTGCCCCAGAAAGAGCTAACGGATCACCTGGAAGGAACTATTTCCTTTCTGGGAGCTGAGAGGGGTGTTGGCGGGGTGGCGGGGTGTCAACACCCGGGCTTGGAAGTTGTTTTTCTCCCCACCCCCATTTATCCCCCACAGAGAAATCACAGCACTTTATTTATTCTATTTTAATAATAAAAGGCAGAAAAGAGTTGTTTCTGCCTGGTCCCCTCATGGCAGCGTCAGGACAAGCTGGGGCTTAGCCCAGGCTCAGAGGCAGGGAGTCCTGCAGGTCAGGTTGCCTGACAATGAAGCACAGCTCCTGCAGCAGGGGGGGCAGCCGTCCCGGCCCTGCCCTGCTCCCCACGGGCCGGGAGCCCCTCCCTTCCCCTGGCCGGGCCTCAGTCCCCTCCTCTGTAAATGGGCTCACGCTGCCCACGGGCAGGATCGGGAGGTGGGGAGGGCAGGAGAGGGCGCCCCTCCATCGGATGCCGCCTGCTACAGAGACACCAGGCAGGGGCCAGGTGCATAGAGCCCTGGTCCCACGTCGCCACTCTCTGAGGCTGCTGTCACTAGGCACATCTTCCAGCAGAGAAACTGAGGCTTGGCGACGTGAGCTGCGCTGGTGTCCGAGCAGAGGTCTCGATAACCGTGCGGCCCACGCTCTTCCCACACCGCCCGTCTGACTGTCTGCCGCACACAGTTCTGTGCCTTTCGAGCACGCGTGATCAGTGCCAGGATTGCTCCAGAAAGCACCGGGCACCGTGGCGGCCCCTCACCCCGCCCTCCAGCCAGCAGCCCCGAAGCCCCTCCCAGGAGCATCGGGCCCCAGAGGACCCTCTCCGGGTTTCCTTCTGCGTCCCAACACCCTCTGCAGCAGCCGTGCCCCCCACCCACGTCCCCCCACCCCCTACACGCAGGAACTTCCCACAGAGAGTGACAGAGGCGCAGGGGATGGCAGTTTCCATAGCAACGCTGGGTTTCTTATTCCCGGCACATAGAATGCCAAGGCAAGGTTGGAGCGGTGCGGTCCCCTCCCTCGTTGGCGAAGGCTCTCTCTCCCGCGTCGCCACCGCCATCTCTACCCCGCTTGGTCCCATCCAGACAAGGACACCGCACGGGAGGGACTCTGGGGACACTTGGACGCACTCCATGGATGCCAGACCCACCAGGGGCTGCGGGTGGCCAGAGGGTGTGTGACCTCATGCAGAGGGAGGGGCGGAGGGGAGGGAGGACAGCGCTGTCACAGCTGCCGCCCCATCCTGGGAGGGCTCTGCCTGTAAAGACCCCTGGTGCTCAGAGGCTGCGGGGCACCGGGACAGCGCCAGCTCTCACTGAGGTCAGGGGCTGGCCTGCGGGCTCGGCCGGACCTGAGTGTCGGTCCGGGCCTGGCTCAGCGTTGATGAGCGGCCTCACTCTCTGAGCTTCAGTTTATTCATCTGGCAACGGGAGGAACGAAGGAATCCACATGGCCACCTGCATGCTGCACTGCATATCTCAGCGTGCAGCAAATCGTGCCTATTGCTTTGTTATTATTATTAATAATACGGAAGTGCAAATACCTCAGCTCAGCAGGGGACTTCCCGCTGCCCTCTGCTCTGCTCTGTCACTCACCCACCCCCTGCATGGACCCTGTGCCCCACCCCCTGTCTTGGTTCTGGGAAGCCAGCCTTGCACACAGCACAGTCCAACTCCCAGCCCCTGCTCAGGGGGCCCTCCCGTCCGATGTTCCTTCCACATGGTCCCGTGTTCAAACCCTCCTGTTTCCGTGGCCCAGCCCAAGGACCCCTCCCTCGGGAAGTCTTCCCAGCCCACAGGGATCTTGCCCTTCCCTGAACTCACCTTGTTCGTTGATCCCCACTGTCTGTTCTGGGAGCACCTTTCCTTCCTAAGGAAGCCCCGTCGCACAGCTCTTTGGGGCTGGCTGCGAGGACATCTTTGCCCACATCCTGGGTGTCACTCACAGTGCTGGGAATTGATGCACAGGACAGCACCCGGGACCCGGCAGACACTCTGCAAACCCTTACGACGACAGTGCTGCACACGCATCCCCCCTGAAGCCTGACGATCACAGGAAATAGGCATTGTTGTTAGCCCCACTTTATGGATGAGGAAACTGAGGCCCACAGAGGTTGAAGGATCTGCCGAAGGTCACACAGCTAGAAAATGGCAGAGTCAGGATTCAAACCCAGGACCCTTTACAGAAGCAACAGGGCAAAACAGCGTTAATGGCCAGCACCAAACCCTTTTAGGGAGGAAGCAGACTTTGTTTGGAAAAGACTTGGACAAGTCTCTGTGTTAGAAGGTGACAGATGAGCCCAAGGGCCCAGGAAACTGAGTAATAAAAGCTGGGGCTGCATGAGCAGATGCTGTATACCGGACGGGCGCTTCCCGAAGTACCTCGTGTTGGTTAACTCAGTGAATCCTCCCAGCAGCCCTATGAGGAAGGTATTAGCGTTAGTTCCACCGTGGAGAGGAATAAATTGAGGGACTCGAAATCACAAAGCTCTCTGGAGGCCACAGAGCTTGTTGGCCAGGGCAGGATTCGAACCCAGGCAGGCCGCTCCGCTCCTGCATCCACACTGACAACCCCCTGCTGACAGGCCCCACGGTTCTGCCTAAGACAGGGTGGAATTTGTGGTCTTGCTCCTGAAAGGAGAAGAGGAGAGACGCTGGTGATCAGTGTAGGCAGGTGATATAAAGAAGCCGTGAAAATGGGCCAGGGTGGGCTGACGTGGGAGGACAGCCAGGGAACCTGCCGCGGTGGTGACAGGGAGGTCTTTCAAGAACCCGAATGCCTGACGTGCGTGGTAACGTTACCTGCACTCCTGCGATGGAAACCCATGCGTTCTCCCCGCCCCTCTCTCCCATGGAGTCTTCCGCAAAGTGCTCTACCCTAACGACTGCTTTAAGCAGGAGGGAAGAAGTTGAGTGGACAAAGAAAATTACCTTTAGTGGGCAGATTAGGGGAGAGGGGAGAGATATTTAAACAATTAATAGGCCGGGCACAGAGGCTCACGCCTGTAATCCTAGCACTCTGGGAGGCCGAGGCAGGAGGATTGCTTGAGCTCAGGAGTTCAGGATCAGCCTGAACAACAGAGAAATTCCATCTCTACTAAAAGTAGAAAACTTAGCGGGGCATGGTGGTGCATACCTGTAGGCCCAGCTACTCGGGAGGCTGAGGCAGGAGGATCACTTGAGCCCAGGAGTTGGAGGCTGCAGTGAGCTATGAAGACACCACTGCACTCTAGCTCTGGGCAAAAGAGTGAGACCCTGTCTCAAAAAAAGAAAAATTAATAAAGACAACTTCTATCTCAAACACGCATATACTCTCTCTCTCTATGCAAGTTTGGACTTTTGCATCCTATATTGCAGCAATACTTGATTTGAAGAATAGTCAGAAATAAAGAAACAGGGACTATAGCGGCCAAAGGGAAGGGGCAAGACGTGGGAGAAAGTTTCAAAGGTTTGGCAGGTGAGAGTATAGAATAAGAATGTGAATGAGAATGGGAGAGAGAGAAGAGAGTTTTGAGACATGATACTATGAAATATGATTGAGGTCCTTTTCAGTTTGATTTGAAAGATGAAAGTAAGGATTGGAACTGCTTTTTAATTATCTTTGTCTACTGGACTGTGCATCCTGAATACGGCCCCATCCAAAGACTGGGCCACATGGGAGCCTTGCTTATAACAAGGTTACAATCCCTTCCTTCCCCCAAAATGTGCAGAAATTTTTATGTAGCCTGCACAGGGCATAGACTTGCGGCGTTCAGACTAATATCTTTGAAGCTCTTCGGGAGTTGGAAGGCTCCACCTGGTATTTGAATTACATAGGAATTATTAACTACTAGAAAAAGTGCCAAGAAAATCTGAGACTCCTACCTCCTCCATCCAGCCAGCACCTGATGAATAATGAAGGCAAAAACACAGCCTCTAGCTACCCGGGGCCAGAAGGGTTTGCTGGTCTGCTAGGGCACAGCGCGCCTGCCGCCAAGAGCTGTAATGAGTCCTGCGGATGCTGAGTTATTTCGGTAAGCCGCGCAGAGTTCATCGGGATGCTGTTTTCAGTCTCCTTCACTAATTTCTTTGGTTCTTTCCAATTCTAGCAATCTGTAAACCAGACGTCTCTCTCCAGCCTACGGGGATGGCTACGCAACTGCGTTCTTGATGCCAAAGCAGCCTCTCCATGACATCTGTCACACGAGCGGAGCCCTGAAAGGGACCTCTCTAATCAGATAAACCGACACGGGCGGCCCAAGGAAGACGGGCCCTGCCCCGGGGAACCACCTTGCCTGCCCGATGAATGTTTATGGAGTATTTCACGGGACCGCGAGACCTCGCGGGCAGACATCGTGTCTCCGCCATCTGTTTCCCCGTGGCCTACCCCCCCAGGCCCGGCACTCAGGATTGCTGAAAGCCGCCGTTTACCGGGCTGCCAGGCCAAAGACCTAGCGGTCGCCCTTGACTCTGATCTTGTCCTGACTCCACACACTCGCGGTGTCGGCAAATCCTACTGAATCCGTCCACTTGTCGCCACGTGTCCCGGCCCAGCCACCGTCACCTCTTGCCTGCAGAAGTGACGGCAGCAGCACTGACCGGCCTTCTCGCCTCCGCTGGAGGCTGCTGCTTTCCACTGTCCACAGGGCGGTCGGAGAGCTCCCTTTAGAACAGAAGTCAGATCACGTCGCCCCTCCAACCGCTCCCTCCACCTTTACCTGAAACCCTTGAGGGTCGTGCTGTGCGGGGCCGTGCCCGGCTTGCCGCTCTCTTTGCCCACCTCTCCCTTGGGGCTTGCTCCGCCCCAGCCCCGCCGGCCTCCTTGCCGGTCCTGGACACACCAAACTGTGCCTCCCCCAGGCCTTTGCACGCGCCGTTCCCTCCGCCCGGACTGTTCCTGCCCCAGAAGTCTGCCCTGCTCACCCCCTCATTTTATGCTTTTGTGCATTGTCACCTCTTTAAAAAGCCCCTCACTGACCATCCTCTCTAAAGCAGCATCTCCTGGCACTCTCTCTCCGCTTACCCTGCCTTATTTTTCTCCCAGCATTTGTCCCCGCCCGTCCCTCTATCACGTCTTCAGTCGGTCATCTGTCAGTTGCCCGTCTCTTGCTCTGGGACATCGGCTTCCTAGCTGATGCTGGGGACTTTGTGTCTTCCACTGCTGGGCCCCCAGCGCCAGACCTTGGCACGCAGTGGCTGCTCCTTAATTATCTGTCTGGTGAATGAATGAACCGTGTGTCAAAATGAAGTCACGATGAAGTACCTGGCTTTTACATCATTGGCAGGAAAGAGATTTTTAAGTTAGGGGGGTGTGATTGCTGTGACGAGGGCGGTCCCCAGACCAGCAGCATCGGCATCACTTGGAAGCTCGTTAGAAATGCGAGTTCACAGGCCCACTGGGGTTCGGACCCACAGAAGCAGAAAATGCCGGCCGGGGCTCGGCCTGTGTATTAGCGAGCCCAAGCTTGGGAACAGCCCAATGCTGAGGACCCCTGAACCACGCATCCAATTTCACCATACGCTTTGGGTTGCTTCCTTTGCTCTGACAGCTGAAATTATTCTGTATGGGGGTGCTAATTCCCAGCCCAACCGCCGGTGTAGAAACCATGCTTGGCATATTGAACAGCACGTGGACCAAAGGCCAAAACAGAACGTGCATGGAATTGTACAAGGCAAGAAGCGTTTTCTCCAACATTCTGGACAGTTGTTCTGAAATAGGAAGAATTTTTAAAGATCAAAATATTATAAAAACAGCCCAAACAGTAAGTTCAAATTAGCCCTTCAGAAAGTAAAATAAACGTTTCTTTTTCGTTGTTGGTGTGAGTGATGGCAGGAACCTCAAGTCAGGTGAAGTTATGGTACTTGGCTTCGTGGGCAAAGAGGGAGACAGAAACAGAGACAGAGAGGGATGCTGGCATCACTCAGTGAGCTTGCGCCCCAAACGACAGGTCCCTGGCCCTCAGCTCCCACTCCCACCAGGGCAACTGAGAAATGTGTGAGAGGCCAGGTGTGGTAGCTCACACCTATATCCCAGTGCATTGGGAGGCTGAGGTGGGAGGATTGCTTGAGCCCAGGAGTTCGAGGCTGCAGTGAGCTATGATGGCGCCACTGGACTCCAGCTGGGGTGCCGTTGCCATCATCCCTGACCCTGAATGTATATGCTACTGATAAGCAATCTTTTTCTTACACCTATTCACATATTAGACAAAGTGAGACCCTGTCTCAAAAAAAAGAAAAAAAAAAAAAGACATGTGTAAGGATATTTTTGTTGCACCATGGTGGGGCGGTGAGGCAGGGGTTGCTACCAGCATTATGTGGGAGGAAATAAGTGTACTAAAAGTCCTACCACGGCAGCACAGGCCCACAGCAAAGAGCTGCCCACCCTCAATGCCAGAGCATCCTCCCTGCCCTCCACCAAGAACCACCTCCCCAGAGTGACTGTGTCCTGCCATCCTCTCCCTCGGCCTCCTTCCTGCCACCTGTCCATAACGCTGGGCATGAGCGCAGTGTCTCCAGGGCCATATTTCTTCTTCTGTCTAGTCCCTGGATGCACATCAGCCCCACATCTGGCCACAGGTGAAGAAACAGGCCTCAGAGCTAGCACTGGAGAAACAACAGGCCACGCCGGTCCGGTTGGAGACAGACTGTGGGGCACCACGTGACGACGCCTAAGGAAGTGGCGAGAGCGATTGGGTGATCGCCAAGTCTGACCCTCCCGGAGTTGATACCTGAGCGAGTGGCAGCTTCGTCGTCAAGGAGGGAGGTGCATTTGGCCAGTGTCTCCATGCATACGGTGGGGCCCCTTCCAGCCCCACGAGAGGACGGCGCAGAGGCTAAGAGTGAGAATTCTGGAGTCGAGTTCTAAGTGGCACTTAGAATCATGTGACCTTAGGCAAGTCACTGCGGCCCTGAGTTGATCGACCCAGTTGTAAAATGGAAATATCAGCTGCACCTACTTTATAGGGTTGTTGTGAGGATTAAATGAGTTACTATATATAAAGCATCAAGAACTGAGCCTAGCACTTTATAAGTGTCGGCTATCATAGCTTGAGTCTCCCTTATCCAAAATGCCTGTGGCCAGAGTGTCTCCGATTTCAGAATTTTTCAGATTTTGGGATATTTGCATATACATAATGAGATATCTTGAGGGTGGGACCCAAGTCTCAACACAAAATTCATTTATGTTTCGCATATACCTTATACACATGGCCTGAAGGTAACTTTATGCGATATTTTTAACAGTTTTGCACCTGAAACAAAGTTTGCATACACCGAACCATCAGAAAGCAAAGGTGTCTCTATCTCAGCCACCCCTGGGACAATCTGTGGTTGTTTGGCATCACCATCATCCCTGATTCCAAATTTATTTGCTATCGATGAGCGATCATTCTCTTATACCTACTCACGTATTAAGTACTTAACATTAAAAATACACCACACCGTTAATACAGTGTAAAAACAGCACGTTCAAGGTAGCTAAGCAGCACAGCAGCATCACCAGAACACCTGTCTCCGCTGCTAAACAACAGCACCAGCAAACCATGGCGGGCTGCCCGTCTCCACCTACAATGTCGTGTTTTGACTAAAAGATTACTGCACACTGCATTTTATTTTATTTTTTTAAGGGAAAAGAAACATTGGAAGCAGTCGAGGGACCAGGAAGTGTGTCTTCGAGGGAGGAGGAGGCGTGCCGCTGGCTGGCTTCTTGCAATGTTCCCTCCAAAGTCATTCTGCCTCCTTCGCAATGGTTTTTGTCTTAGAAGTCTCTCCTTGATTTTATAAGCTGACAAAATTTACGGTTCTGTTACAAATGCACGTGGCGCCAGTCCTTCAATAAGCCCATCGTACATTTCCAGCACGTCGTCGACGGGCACTTTTCCTGCAGAGGTAACAACACCCCCACCTTGTCACTAGTGCCGTGAGCACCTGGACTCAGAACCATTTGGCTGTGTCACCACTGGTCGTCAATGAATGAACACCTGGAGCCTCACTACTGATCTTAAAAATATCTTCAATATCCACTTCTTCGAGCTTACTGATGGCCTCTGAAAGTATATTTCTTGCATATATAAGGAGATCGGACATCATTTTTTCCCACTCCTCGTACAGAATCCTTCGAAGTCACCACCTTGTTTGTTATAATCACTGAACACAGTTGCAGGCCTGAGGTTGTGCCAGGCACGCACCCCTGTGTCTTCAGTCACTGTGTTCCAGGCACTCGTAATAGCATAGATGGCGTCTTTCTTGCTAAACTCCTTTTGAAAACCTTCTGCGCCCACGCCTCCGCTCACTGCTGCTAGCGTGCTGTTCAGGAAAGTGTTTTTATATTTATTCGTCATTGGGATAAGGATACCCTGGTCACATGGCTGAAATAATGAAGTCACATTTGGGGAAACGTATGTGGCATGAACCTTTTCTTGTTTTGTTTTTTAGAGACAGGGTCTCACTCTGTCACCTAGGCTGGAGTGCAGTGGTGCAATCATAGCTCACCGCAACCTCAAACTCCTGAGCTCAAGCGATCCTCCTGCCTCAGCCTCCTGAGTAGCTGGGACTACAGGTGCGTACCACCGTGTCTGACTGATTTTTTTTTTTAGAGATGGGGTCTCGCTATGTTGTCCAGGCTATTCTGAAGCTCCTGGCCTCAAGCAATCCTCCCACCTTGGCCTCCCAAAGTGCAAGGATTTCAAGCATGAAACACCATGCCCAGCTGTCATAACATTTTTTCAGCTGGAGGATGAGCAGAACAGTTGTCAAGGAATAATAAAATCTTGCAGTCATCAGCCAGTCCAGCTTCCCTGCAGCAAGCACGAGCCACTCGTGCTAAATGTTTGTGAAACCAATCAGAAAAGATGTCCCTGGTGATCAGCACCTTTTGTTAGCATAATAATAGAGTGGTAAGGCATTCGCTCCATGAAAGCACGGAGGACGCAAGCTCTTGCCTATCACAGTAAGCTACACTTACGTTGCTGCATTAGCACACCCCGGCACAGTTATACTATCTTTGGCATCCCTAGTTCCTGTTGGGGCTGTCTCATCAGCTGTAGTCAGTGTCTTTATGCAGCAATAACACGAAATCAGTGATGCTTCACCGGCATCGTAGACTTGTTCTGGCGTCAGATTTCCATCAGCTATGACCTTGGCAAACTCACCCGTGAATTTCTCTGCTGCTTCGTGATCCACAGAAGCACACCAAATCACCACAAATCTTTAAAAGTTTAGTGTCATGCCTTTTCTCAAATCTCCACAACCAGCCTGTGGAATATTCCCAGTTCCCTTCAACTTTCAGTTTGCGATGGATCTTTGCCTGTTTCGCGATCAGCATACGGTTAAGGGCCCGTGTTCGCCGTGATGTGGATGGATCCACTCTTTCAATACACGATCGAGATCTTCATTTTTAGCTTCATGCTAAAAATTTGTATTTCCCACTTTTGGCATGGAACTTCAGCAGTGCATCCTTCGGTTTCTTCAGGTCATACCTGACGGTTATTCCTACACCACACTCTTCCTTAGCGCATTTCACACGTTACCTCGTTTCCCCAACAGCTTGACTTTCTGTGCCGCAGATGAACATAATGCTTCCTCTTTTTCTATCATCCTTACCTATGGGGGTATCTGCAGGCCTTTTTGACATTTTCAACAATATCTTCACACCGCTGAGCAGAAAATAAATAAGCAAAAAACCCACAGTGAGCAATGCACGTGGGCCTTGGCCCCAGGTGGCACATCACGGGGAACCTGCCGTTGGTGCATCTGACCTGCCATTTGTCACCCTTTGTGCGTGTGCTTGCGGGGGCGGGTCCGCGCATGTGTGGAAAACACATATTGCACCTGCATTCTGACCGTGACCTGTCACATGAGGTCAGGTGTGGGATTTTTCACTTGTGGCATTATGTCGGCACTCAAAAATCTTTGGATTTTGGAACGTTTTGTATTCTGGATTTTCCGATTAGGGATGCTCAACCCATATTGTAACATAAAGATCTGACGTGGTCTTACCCTGCTGTTACTAATTCACACAGAGACCACCCCAGCGTCGGCAAACGTAGAGTAAATCCAAGGGGTAGCTGCAACCCCTGGGCTTCTCCGCTCCAGTCCCTGGAGAAGTGCAACCCCCCAACTCTACATCGGAGCACTCAGGGGGTCTCCAGCCACCTGGAGCGAAGGGGGCGGATCCTCCAGTCACTGCGGCCTCTTTAACGTGCGCCGCTGACCGAGCGAGCCAGGGAGCTGCGTTCACGGCCGTGAGGAGAGGAAACTCAGTCCCCGCCTCCTTCCCCCTCACTCCCCCATCTCTGATGCCCATCGTGTCAGACTCAGAAGGGTGTGAGACCATTCGGCTTCACCCCGCCCCCAGCCCCATCGACGTGCTCTGGATACTTGGTTTCCTTTCAACACCCTCAGTCTGTTTCCTTCAAACCTCAAGGCAGGTAGCAGGCAGGACCTGCGCCGTCAGGGCGCCTAACGCTATTTATGCACCTACCACGTGCTGGACTGTAACACAGGTGCTATAAAGAGCTCATGTAAGCCCTGCAGCAAACCTGCAGTTACGTTTAGTGAAGAGGAGCCCGAGGACATATGGACACTTTATTCTACCCATTTTAGAGAGCGCGAATGACAATTGAGATCTACCTGTTAAGAGTCACACAGGTGGGAAGCAGGAGACCCGAGATCCAAACCCAGCTCAGTCTGACTCCAAAGCCCAAGCTCTTTCCCCTTCCATAGGCTGCTTCCCAAAGCGGTTTCCACAGCAAACGTGGTAATAGGCAATAACGGTGGGAGAAAGGGAGTACCCGGGCAAAGGCTCTGCTCACAGAAGCCCACGTTCATCAGACACACATGCCACTGTGAGTGCTGGAGTCCCAGCTTCAGCAGCTTAAACCCAAAAGGCACCTCTGTGAGGTCTTCAGAAACTCAGGATCCTTGGAGTTTTCTTCCCGGCCACTCTCAGTAAGCAGCTTCCATCCCCAAGGTCTTATCATAGCTCCAGATGGCTGCTGGAGCCCCAGCAATCACATCTAAGTTCCAGGCAGGACTTGGAGGGAGAAGAAAAGTACACAAAGGGCTCAAGCTGTGCTCTTCTCAAGGAGACTTCTGAGCAGTCCCACTCATACACTTGGGTTTACTTCTCACTGGCCACCCTGACTGCTCTGGGAAGGTGTTCTTTCAACTGGGCACATCGCTGTCCAGAATAAAACCAATGCTCAGTTACTAAGGCAGAAAGAGAGAAGCGATGCTGTGTAGACAACTACTAGTGTCTTCCACACCGGCGGGGGTCTTTCTGCTTCTTAAGACATAGATGAGGGTGACTCCAATTCCCATTCTATTCCCCTAGGAAGTCCTAAGCTCTCCCCACCATTTGTGCAAATTCCCCGAGTATTTACATGCTGATGGTCACCTGCAGCTCCTGCTTCTGCTGAGTTAATTCCATTTATGGATCGTATCTCTGTCCTGCATGTTCTGTCTTTGTTTTGGGTCAATACAATTGTGGAACTCAACCCCTTGCCCTATGTGTACACACACACACACACACACACGCACACGCACGCACACACACACGCACACGCACGCACACACACGCACACACACACGCACACGCACGCACACACACGCAAGGCCTTTCTGTGTATAACAGACTGTACCTAAGACTGGAGGGGATGGGAGAAGAGGTTACATCACGACAGGAGATTAAAACACTTGCCCATGTCTGCCCAGCTAGTAAGCAGCGGTTCATACAGAGCAGTAAATATTCGTGTGCTTAGAAGACCTTGGACATTGGCTGTTTTGTCCCATTTGAACGAGCCTTACCCAGCCCGGTGGTCCCTCTGTCCTCACTTGCACGATCATCGGTCATGGGTCTATTCTGCAGGAGCAGCATCTGAGTCAGATGACCTATGCAGGCAGCGCTCTCAGGAGGAACTTGCAAGAAAGTGGGGGAGAGAGGCCAGGGCAGGGGGGGAGGCCACGCACGGCTGTGTTCGGCGGAAGCTCAGCTTCAGCAGGGTCCACGGGGAGCCCTGGAATATGGAAGGCACCACGGATTTATCCCACCTTGAACCCAGGTGCTTGTCCTCTTAGACCCAGTCAGTCACTGGCTGAGGGTGGGGCGGTGTGACCTCCCAGCCTTCTGCGGGTGGGAGCAGTTTCTCAGGTGACGGGTACAGCCAACACTCACAGCAGGAGGGGCCCGGGTGTACCAGTCCTGAAGCAGGGGTCTGGGCAGGTCACCAACAGTGTCTATGACACTCCACCTTCCCCACAACCTCTAGAAACTCTAAACTCTCCTCCCTTATTTAGGCAGAGGATTTAACATCCCCCCCAGCCCCCTGCTGCCCCCAGCTCCCCGCTCCCAAAAACCGCTTTTGCAAACCTATCAAGGTGTTCAGCAAAACACCAGGCGGGCCCAGGCCTGGGCTTGGGAGGCAGGCAGGTTTGCAGACAGCAGCTGTCTTCCTCACTGGGTGGTGAGTGCCTCGGAGGCACTGATTCCGGCTCCCAGGCCTAACGCACTCACCTCATCCCAGCTGCAGCCGAGGAAATTTTTTGTTTTTCTGGCAAAACTAAACGATTTCCCTAGTTAGCCCACCTTCCCGCGCTGCTGGGTCCGTGGGCCCATCCAGCCGCTCCCAGCGCCGCCAGGGGGGCGGCCCCCTCCGCGTGCCCTGCCCGCCAGCTTGGCTCCCTCAGCAGGTGACGCTGACACTCCCGAAGGAATTGTGTAATCCTGAGCTGTGCAAGTTTGTTTCCACTAAAAATACACCCTGAAACTGGGGCACGATGAAGGATTGCTGACAAATGGGGAACAGCAATGACAAAAAGACTCCGAGGCCGTCTGATTCCTCACTGAGTCACCCCCAAACGCTCGCCACTGAGCTTCTGCTCTCCTCACCGCCATCAATAAATGCTCGAGCAGTCTCCGTGGCTTTGGGGGGCTTGTGAGTCATCGTTAGGAGGCACCCCTGATGTAATCCAGGCCCTCCCTTTACCAGGAAGAAAACTGAGCAGTGAGAAAGGAAGTGACTTTGCCTGGGTCAGACACCCCTCGTTCCTGTGGCGCTTCCTAAGGAGGCGAGCAGCATAAAGAATGCTTTCAGCTTCGAGTTACAGAAAACCAGATCGGTGGCTGCTCAACTGAAGGGACATTAGTGCTTGCTTAATGAGACCCGGAGGGAGATAGTCCCACCAGGGCAAGAAGACTCATCCTCCAGCATTGCCTTGTGTCACAAAATGGTTGCCACAGCTCCAGACATCAAGTCCTCATAAACAGTATCCAAAGCTAGAAGGAGTTACTAAATAAATAAATAAATATAAAAGGCTACCTTCCCCTTGGGTGGCCCTCTCTTCTATGAGGAAGGAAAAACTTTCCTTACATCTCATTGACAGGAACCGGGTCACATGCCCACCTCTGTACCAATCACTGGCAAAGGGAAATGAGATCATCAGGCTTGATTTAGAACCATCAGTATTCACCAGACACATTGCAGGGTAAACCCAGCCAGGGCTCTGTCTGCGTTCCTCATCTGTAAAATGGGAATAACTCGTTCCCACCACACACAATGAGGATCACTGAGTGAGTAACACACTGTACCCATGGGAGGCAGGAAAATTATTCTTGCAATTCAGAGAAGGAAAAGAGCTATAAAAATAGAACTCTTTGATCATTAGACACATGCCTTCCATGAAGAGCTGAGCTGCAAGGTGTCAGTAAGAGACATTTGTCCTTGCCGCAGATGAACCTTCTTCGGTAGAACAATTCCGAGGAAGGAGCTCTCAGAGACTTTGTGTTGAAGAAAGGACAAGAATAATTCGGAGAACTGAAAAGAAGGGAGTGGGGAAGGGAGATGTGGCTTGATTCAGGGGAG